>PVKV010009533.1:19566-59185 GCA_004027835.1 Alouatta palliata
CAAGAGATCGAGACCATCCTGGTCAACATGGTGAAACCCCGTCTCTACTAAAAATACAAAAATTAGCTGGGCATGGTGGCACGTGCCTGTAGTCCCAGCTACTCGGGAGGCTGGGGCAGGAGAATTGCTTGAACCCGGGAGGTGGAGGTTGCGGTGAGCCGAGATCGCGCCATTGCACTCCAGCCTGGGTAACAAGAGCGAAACTCCGTCTCAAAAAAAAAAAAAAAAAAAAAAAAAAAGAAATCTTGACCTCCAGGATGATGGTATTTGGAGGTGGGGCCTTTAGCAGGTGATTAGGTCATGAGGGCTCTGCCCTCATGCATGAGATTAGTGCCCTTATGAAAGAGGCCTGAAGAGAGGTCCTGTGCCCATTCCACCACATGACCACACAGAGAAAAAAAATGCTGTTTATAAAATCAGTAAGTAGACTCTCACCAGACACCTCATCTGCTGGTGCTTTGATGGATTTCCCAATCTCCAGAATCATGAGAAATAAATTTCTATTGTTTAAAAGCCACCCAGTCCATGGTATTCCATGATAGCAGCCTGAACTGACTCAGACAGTATGGACTGCAACTCTGAATTATATACTGCATTCAACACCAAACCACATGGTTCTTCCCCGATATCAGCCTTTTTAACACATTTAACATTTTAACACAGATGCAACTATGTACACTAAAGAAAATGTCATTATTTCATGAAAAAAATTGCTATTAAATTTAACATTTAAAACCAGCTTTTTTGAATAATGCTTAATGAATGCTCAGTTTTAATAATAAAAAGACAATTTAGATTATTTGTACTTTGATGCAAATTCCTGCCTTCAAAAACAGCAGTGCTTATCATAAATTAGGAAAATGGGTATTTTCACTGAAGACTGTAATACAAAACTTGAATCTGTAATAGATCCTCTTGTTTTTTTGAAGTGGATGCTTCTAAACCTTGCCAATGAGCAAGGTTTAGAAAGAAAAGGACATCAATGGCAAAGTTAAACAAAGCCATTAATTAAAGCTTACTGAACATCCTTCTACAGAGACGTCACGTGATTACCTTTTCAATGGTTCCAGTCATAGGAGCTAAGGGGCCTCCCTGAGTTCCTTCTGAGCCCACAGAAGATAAGTATTTGGAGACTGGAATGTCAATCTCAATACTTCCTTCCTAGAAACAGAAAACAAATTGAAAATGGAATCAAGATCCTACCACTGTATTTTTACTAACATACGTGAGGTAATAACTATTTCCGAGCTATTTGTTCAATATGAGTCAACATGGCCAGGCGCAGTGGCTTGTACTTGTAATCCCAGCACTTTAGGAGGCCGAAGCAGGCAGATGGCTTGAGCCTGGGAGTTCGAGACCAGCATGGGTAACACAGCAAAACCTCATCTTTGCAAAAAATACAAAAATCAGCCCAGTGTGGTGGTACGCGCCTATAGTCCCAGCTACCTGGGAGCTGAGGCAGGAGGATCACTTGAGCCAGGGAGGTAGAGGCTGCAGAGAGCCAAGATGGTGCCACTGCACTCCAGCTGGGTTAAAGAGCAAGACTCCGACTCAAAAAAAAAATTAGTCACCATTAATACCAGTGTTCTACTCTAGCTTTATGACCTTAAGCAAATTATTAAATCTCTCTCAGCCTTGGTCTCCCACTGTAAAGGGGTAATCCTATACATGCCTCATAGTATATTAAAAGAATTAGTGCCAGGCCTGGTGGCTCACGCCTCTAATCCCAGCACTTTGGGAGGGCCAGGCAGGTGAATTACCTGAGGTCTGGAGTTCGAGACCAGCCTGGCCAACATGGTGAAACCCTGTCTCTACTAAAAACACAAAAATTAGCCAGGCATAGTGGTGTGTGCCTGTAATCCCAGCTACCTGGGAGGCTGAGACAGGAGAATAGCTTGAACCCAGGAGGCAGAAGTTGCAGTGAGCTGAGACTGCGCCACTGCACTCCAGCCTGGGCAATAGAGCAAGACTCCATCTCATAAAAAATAAAATAAAAATAAAGCATTACCTGTAGACAACAAGTAGCCACTTACTGGGAGCCATTTTCAGTAGCATCCCTACACTCAGATGCTCAGTATGCTAGGCGCTATTTTTAACACACATATATTATGTCATTAATCATCACAACAACTCTATGAGGGACTGTGATTGTTATTATCATTACTATTTTTTGAGACGGAGTCTCACTCTGTTGCCCGGGCTGGAGTGCAGTAGTGCGATCTCGGCTCATTGTAACCTCTGCCTCCCAGGTTCAAGCAATTCTCCTGCCTCACCCTCTCGAGTAGCTGGGACTACAGGCGCATGCCACCACACCCAGCTAATTTTTGTATTTTTAGTAGAGACAGGGTTTCACCGTGTTAGCCAGGATGGTCTCAATCTCCTGAACTTGTGATCCGCCTGCCTCAACCTACCAAAGTGCTGGGATTACAGGCATGAGCCATCACCTTATTATCACTTTTTAGAGGCAGGGTCTCACTCTGCCACCTAGGGTGGAGTGCAGTGGCACAATCATAGCTCACTGCAACCTTGAACCTCTGAGCCCATGCAATCCTCCTGCATTAGCCTCCCAGGTAGCTAGGATTACAGGCACACACCACTATGCCTGGCTAATGTTTAAAATTTTCTGTAGAGATGGAGTCTTGCTATGTTGCCAGATGGGTCTCAAACTTTTGGTCTCAAGCAATCTGCCTGCCTTGGCTTCCCAAAGTACTGGGACTCCAGGCACAAGCCACTGCACCTGTTGTTACTGCTGTTACTGCTGTTGCTATTATTGCTGTTATGATTACCGATTAGAGTTAGGAGAACTAAAGCCCAAGTGGATTAACAGCCCAAGGTCACACAGCTGCTAAGTGGCAAGGCCAAGCTTTGAACCAAAGCAGCTGCACACTCGGGAACTGTGCTCTTCACCAGTCCTTTATACTGCCTCTATTACCATTATTACAACAGCATCACTGGTGATGGAAAGGAATGCCTGGCAAAGTGAGATCATCCCCAACGCCATATATAGTAGTTTAATTACTAGAATGCTAAAGGAATCTCATCACAAAGCACTGTCAGGGCACAATATATTTGATAATCCATTATCCTCCTTCTGCCCAGGCAGCAGGCTCCTAACCAAAACCAGGCAGGCAAAGCCTGCCTTGACTATCCTTTGGCTGTCCAGAGACCACCACTCATGCCATCCCCCTTCCCTCTGTCCACCTTCCCAACAAGGAACATCTGGTCCACAGATCCCTCTCCCAGTGGTCACCTCCTCCAAAATCACCAGGATTCCAGCTGTCAGGAGGATGGTGGGTGGGGAAAAGTGTTCAGGCATCGAAGCCCTGAGATAATACCACCCATGGAGCAGGGAAATATTCTCTGACAAAGAAAGTGTAAGGATTTGTTTCAGAATTCAGGAAGAAAATGGATATGTGTATATCAATGAGCATCTGTGTGAACGAGAGAAGTGAATGGGAAACTGGAGAGGGCAGGAATTTGGCAAAGAAACACAGAATGGCAAGGGAACTGAGAGAAAAAGGGTTGCAGCAGTGCTCGAAGGAAGCTGGATCTTTCTAATCTCTTTCAGTGAAATGTCTCTGGTCAAACAGTTTTTTTGCCATGCCCCAGGACTGATGTCATAAAGAAGAGACAGTACCTTGGAAAACAGGTGAAGAGTGTTTTCCAGGATAATCAGCTTAACCGTACTAGCAACTCCATTAACAGAACATTTCAGGTAAATGCAGTCTCCCTCGCTGTAAATATCACCAATGACTTGGAAAGTTTTATCTTCAATCTGAAGAAAATGAAAAACAAGATCTTTAAAATAAATGGAAAACCTACAGAATTAATAAGATCAATACGAATTCTTCACTATTAGTAGTTTTAAAACACAAAGTGTGTCTTAAACATATAAAATACTGTTTTAAAAAAGTCATGAAACGTTCCCCCTATTCCTAACCAAGATATTTTTATACAGAAATAACAGGAAAACGATTAAAAGGACAAAAAAGTCATCTAGCATATCCATAGCACCATAATGCTATAGATAAAGGTTCATTTAAACACATAAAGATAGCACTAAAAATAAGAAATAAAAATACAAATCAGCCAGGTGCGGTAGCTCAAACCTGTAATCCCAGCACTTTGGGAGGCCAAAGCAGGCAGATCATCCGAGGTCAGGAGTTCGAGACCAGCCTCACCAACATGGCGAAACCCTGTCTCTACTAAAAATACAAAATTAGCTGGGCCTGGTGGCGCATTCCTGTAACTCCAGCTACTCAGGAGGCTGAGGCAGGAGAATAGCTTGAACCCGGGAGGCGGAGGTTGCAGTGAGCCAAGATCGTGCCATTGCACTCCAGCCTGGGCGACAGAGCAAAGCTCCAACTCAAAAAACAAACCACAAAAAACAAAAAAACAAGCTATGCAAAATTATTAAAGTTTATTTGCATATATTACGTGTTTGTAATATAAACTCACTTCTGAGTATTTGAAGTTTTCCTGTGCCAAAGTCAGTCACACACAAAAAAAGCCAGAACTACATAATTAGATGATATTTCTTTTATGTCATCAACACATAGGTCCAATTCATGAGTTTCAGTTATGATTTAGGAACATAAATTAGCTGGAGATTGGCCACAATTTTCTCACTCTAAGAGACCACATGCCAAAGAACAAAGTTCACAATGTTTCAAGGAAGCTGATAAAAAGACATGGAAACTTTCTGTTTTAAAATTTCCCTTAGGTAAAAAGTCCATTTAAATCTTCTCTCTCAAGCCTTCATTTCAATTCCCATAATGCTAGTGTAGAAGTAACATGGCTATTCTTTTCAAATATATTACATAGGCTAAGGTGAAATAGGTCACACTGTAATATTTATACACTGGTTCTCATCTATCCTAAATTAAATATGACATTTTACTATGCTTTGTAACCTACTAAAACAGCCACTTGAATGTTTGTGAAATTCTTAGGACATAAAGGTTAGATTGGAAACAGTTTTGTTTAAAGACTCACGAAAACACATTTTGAAATTGTAAATGTAGTTCCACGAGCAGATTAGAACAAACTGGCAATCTACTTTACCAGCTACCAAGGGACAAGAAATCACTCAAACAAACCAGAGGCATTAACATGAATTAAAACCCTCATATCCAAATAGGCAGACTTTCCATGGTTTTTTTGAATCTCAGAGAAAGAAAATCAATGTGTCTCAAAATGCAGGGAGGTCTAACACGTATCACTGATAAATCTATTCTGCAGGATTTGAAATCTCTTAGCTCATATTAAAAATGATTTATTCCATTCCCTGAACTTGTACCTTACTGTAGGAATTGGACTGAATTCCCACTTTTTTTTTTTTTCACTATTTAAGCATTCCATTTTGCCAATGTAATGGTCTTCTTTTAATTAAGGACTACCATAAACTTTATACTAGAGGTTCTTAAAATATGACCTGTGTGTTCCTTGGGGTCCTTAATACCTTTTTTAGAGTATCCATAAAGTCATAATAATACTAAGAAGGCTGGGTGTGGTGGCTCATGCCTATAATCCCAGCACTTTGGGAGGCCAAGGTGGGTGGATCACCTGAGGTTGGGAGTTTGAGACCAGCCTGACCAACATGGTGAAACCCTGTCTCTACTAAAAATACAAAATTAGCCAGGTGTGGTGGAGCATGCCTGCAATCCCAGCTACTCAGAAGGCTGAGGCAGGAGAATGGCTTGAACTTGAGAGGCGGAGGTTGCGGTGAGCTGAGACGGCACCATTGCACTCCAGCCTGGGCAATGAAAGCAAAACTCTGTCTCCAAAAAACAAAACAAACAAACAAAAAAAGACTAAGGTATTATTTGTTTTTTGTACCCTCATTCTCTCATAATACACAATGGAATTTTCCAGAGGCTACTGAATGTGTGATAGTGTTATGAGGCTAATGGAATGTGTACTTGTTATTAGGTTTTAAATTTTTTTTCAATTTATCTTACAACTCAACAACAACAACAAAACAACTAGGTTAAGAAACTGGCAGAGGGTTCAAACAGAGATTTTTCTAAAGAAGATATACAAATGGCCAATAAGAACATGAAAAGATGCTCAACATCATCCGTCGTTACAGAAGTGCACGTCGAAGTCACAGTAAGATACTACTACTTCACACCCATTCGGACCGCTATTATAAAACAAAAAACCAAAAACAAGACCCCAGAAAATAGTAGTGGCAAGGATGTGAAAAGGCTGGAACCACTGTTCACTGCTGACGGGACTGTAAACTGGTGCGGGTGCTACGGGAAACAGTATGGTGGTTTTGCAAAAAATCAGAATTACCATATGATCCAGCAATTCCACTTCTGGATATATACCCAAAAAGATAAAGAACAGGGTCTTAAAGAAACATTTGTACACCCCTGTTCATAGCAACATTATTCACAATAGCCAAAAGCTAGAAACAACCCGAATGTTCATTAATGGCTGAATAGATAAAGAATATATGGTATATACATACAACAGAGTATTTTAGCCTTTAAAAAAAAGGGAAATTCTCATATATGCTACATCATGGAAGACACTCTGCCAAGTGAAGTAAGCCAGTTACAAAAGGACAAATGTTACATTATTTCACTTCTGCAGGTACCTAGAAGAGTCGAATTCATAGAGACAATAGAATTGTGGTTCTCAGGGGATGGGGGAAAAAGGAATGGAGTGTTACTGTTTAATCAATGAGTGCAGAATTTTAGTTTCACAAGAAGAAAGAAGTTCTGGAGATGGATGGTTGTAATGGTTACATAACAACTTGAATGCACTGAATGCAAATGGTTAAAATGGTAAATTTTATATTATGTGTATTTCACCACAATTAAAAAATAATAAAAAATTAAATTTCCTCAAATAGTCTAAATGGTAAATAGCAAGAGATATAAAACACAAACCAAACAGCTCTGGTGAGTATTTTTAAGAGGGTATAGGGTTTCTGAGACAAACAATTTGAGAACTACTGCTTTTGATGTAAATACATGCACATACTTTAGGGGCCTGTGAACGTCTGATTTGAGCTTTTACTTTTTACCAAGTTTTTATTCTTAAGGGAACCACAGCCCAACCGAATAAGCAATCAGTTAGAAACTGTATGGGGGTAATTTCCCCAAATTGGGTCTGAAATAAAGGCATAAGATATTCTCCTAACTGCAGTCATAATAGTCAAAGGCTTCAGAGAAACCAGAGAGTGCAAAAAGACCCTATTTAGTATAAAAGAGATCAGATTCAGCTTTGCACTGTAGAACAAAACCAGCAAGGCTTACCTGCATGCTGTAAGACCCATCATGGTTATATGTTACAGCTATGGCTACATCTTCATGAAAAAAGGGGAAAAAATAAAGAAAAATTAGGAAACATTTATTTAATAACTGAGATATAAAGAATCTCACTCTCAACCTAAAGACAACCAACTCTTCAAAGGAAAATCAACATCTTTTAACTTCTTGGAAATAAAGTATTTTGTTAGAAAAGCATCTGTCAGGCTAGTACCAATAAAGATGCATTTCAAACTTTTCTTTTTTAAAATGGAATTTCAGGGGTTTTTTTTGTTTTTAAGACAGGGTCTCACTCTGTCACCCTGGTTGGAGTGCAGTGGCGCGATCACAGCTCACCACGGCCTTAAACTCCGGGGGTCAGGCAATCCCCTCACCTCAGCCTCCCAAGGAGCTGGGACTACAGATGTGCCACCACGCTTGGCTAGTTTTTTTACTTTTTGGAGAGATGAGGTTTGCCATGTTGCCCAGGCTGGTCTTGAACTCCTATACTCAAATGATCCACCTGCCTAGGCCTCTCAAAGTGCTGGAATGACAGGCATGAGTCACTGCATCTGGCCTTGGGTTTTAGATATTTTAAGGTTGTAGAATATTTTACATATTTTTCCCTCAACAAAAAGGCTGCAGTATTATAACTTCAAAAACACAGGCCAGGCGCGGTGGCTCATGCTTGTAATCCCAGCACTTTGGGAGGCCAAGGCAGGTGGATCACGAGGTCAGGAGTTTGAGACCAGCCAGACCAATATGGTGAAACCCCTACTACTAAAAATACAAAAATTAGCTGGGTGTGGTGGCGTGTGCCTGTAATCCCAGCTAATCGGAAGGCTGAGGCAGGAGAATCCCTTGAACCCGGGCAGTAGAGGCTACAGTGAGCCAAGATCATGCCACTGAACTGCAGCCTGGGCAACAGAGCGAGACTCCATTTCAAAAAAAAAGGCAATGAACTGGTAAAGAGAAGTTTTTGGTTCAGACTAGAATCTGCCAGCTGATCACCTCTGTCATTTTGACTCATTAAATCTCCGGCCTTGATTTTCTGAGCCATTAAATGGATATAAAAATATAACAATTATTAAATAAAAGTCAAAGTGCTTCATAAATGGTAAGACTATATACGCCTAATAAATTATTCATGTTACAGGCACATCTCACTTTATTGCCCTCGCAGATACCATGTTTTTTACACATTGAGTTTATGGCAACACCAGGTCAAGCATATTCTTCCAATAGCATGTGTTCACTTCATGTCTTTGTGTCACATTTTTGTAATTCTTACTATTAAAAAAAAAATTTTTTTTTTGAGATGGAATCTCACTCTGTCACCCACGCTGGAAGTACAGTGGTCAATCTCGGCTCACTGCAACCTCCGCCTCCCGGATTCAACTGAATCCCCTGCCCTAGCTTCCTGAGTAGCTGGAATTACAGGTGTCCACCACCACGCCCGGCTAATTATTGTATTTTTAGTTAGAGACAGAGTTTCATCATGTTGGTCAGGCTGGTCTTGAATTCCTGACCTTGTGATCCACCTGCTTTGGTCTCCCAAAGTGCTGGGATTACAGGAGTGAGCCACCACGCCCGGCCTAAAACTTTTAAATTATTCTATCTGTTATGGTGATCTGTGATCTTTGACATTACTACTTTAATTGCTTTATATTGCCTCAATCCGCGTCCATGTAAGATAGCGAACTTCCTCGATGAATACCGTGTGTGTTCTTCCTGCTCCACTGACCAGCCATTCCCGTCTCTCTCCCTCTATATGGGTCTCCCTATTCCCTGAGACACTACAATATTGAAATTAGGCTAATTAATAACCCTATAATGGCCTGTAAGTGGTCAAATGAAAAGAAGAGTTACAAGTCTCCCACTTTAAATCAAAAGCTAGAAATGATTAAGCTTAGTGAGGAAGGCATGTCAAAAGCTGAGATAAGCCAAAAGCTAGGCTTTTAGTCCGAAACCGCCAAGTTGAGAATGCAAAGGAAAAGTTTTTGAAGGAAGTTAAAAGTGCTACTCCAGTAAACACATGAATGATAAGAAGGTGAAATAGCTGGGCTGGAGCAGTGACTCATGCCTGTAATCCCAATGCTTTGGGAGGCCAAAGCAGGACTGCTTGAGCCTGGGAGTTTGAGACCAATCTGGGTAACATACCCATCTCTAAAATAATAATGATGATAATAAATACGGTTAAACAGGCTTGTTGCTGATACGGATAAAGTTTTAGTGGTCTGGATAGAAGATCAAACCAGCCACAACGTTCCCTTAAGTCAAAGTCAAACCAGAGCAAGGCCCTAACTCTCTTCAATTCAAGTAAGGCCAAGAGAAGTGAGGAAGCTGTAGAAAAAATATTTGAAGCTAGCAGAGGCTAGTTTATGAGGTTTAAGGAAAGAAGTCATCTCCCTAACACACCGAGCAAGATTAAGCAGAAAGTGCTGATGGAGGAGCTGCAGCAAATTATTCAGGAAATCTAGCTAAGAAAATTGATAAATGTGGCTACAAAAAACTGTAATAGACTTTTAGTGGAGACAAAACAGTCTTCTATTGGAAGAAGATGCCATCTAGGACTTTCAAAGCTAGAGAGGAAAAGTCATTATCTGGTTTCAAAGCTTCAAACGACAGGCTGACTCTCTTGCTAGGGGTTAATGCAGCCAGTGACTTAAGTTGAATTAAATGCTCATTTACCATTCTGAAAATCCTAGGACCTTTAAGAATGATGCTAAATTTGCCTGTGCCCTATAAATGGAACAACAAAACCTGGTTGATAGCACTTGTTTATGCCATGGTTTACTGAATATTTTAAGCCTATTGTTGAGATCTACTCAATAGTGCTCAGATAAAAAATTCCTTTCAAAATATTATCACTCAATGACAATGCACACAGTCACTACTCAAGAGCGCTGATGGAGATGTACAAGGACATTAATGTTTTCACATCTGCTAACACAACATCCTTTCTGCAGCCCATGGATCAAGGAGTAATTTCAACTTTCAAGTCTTATTAAGAAATATATTTTGTAAGGCAATAGCTGCCATAGACAGTGAGTCTTCTGATGGATCTGGGCAAAGTAAATTGAAAACCTTTTAGATGCCATTAAGAACATTTGTGATTCATGGAAGGAGGTCGAATTATCAACATTAACAGGAGTTTGGAAGAAGTTAATGACTCACAGATGACTTTTAGGGGTTCAAAACTTTAGCAGAGGAAGTAACTGCAGGTGGTAGAAATAGCAAGGGATCTAGGATTGGAAGCAGAGCCTGAAGATGTGACTGAATTGCTGCATCTCAACAGCACTGCACACTGCAGAGAAATCTTTCATGAAAGGAAGGGTCAGCTGATGCAGCAAACCTCCTTGTTGTCTTATTTTATGCAAATTGCTACAGTCACCCCAATCTTCAGCAACCACCAAACTAAGTCAATCACAGCCATTAACACTGAGGCAAGATCCTTTGCCAGCAACAAGATTACAACTCACTGGAGGCTTAGATCATCGTTAGCATTTTTATTTTTATTTTTTTTAGCCATAAAGCATTTCTAAATTAAGGTATATATATTGTTTGTTTAGATATAATGTTATTGGCATACAATAAACTACAATATAATATAAACATATATATATATATATTTTTTTTGAGATGGAGTCTCACTCTGTCACCCAGGCTGGAGTGCAGTGGTACGATCTCAGCTCACTGCAACCCCCGCCTCCCAGGTTCAAGCGATTCTCCTGCCTCAGCCTCCTGAGTAGCTGGGATTATAGGTGTGCGCCACCATGTTCAGCTAATTTTTCTATTTTCAGTAGAGACAGGGTTTCACCACACTGGTCAGGCTAGTCTCAAACTCCTGACCTTTTGATCCACCTGTCTCCTCCTCCCAAAGTGCTGGGATTACAGGTGTGAGCCACCATGCCAGGCCTATAAACATAACTTTCACATGCATGAGGAAACCAAAACATTTGTTTGGCTCACTTTATTGCAGTGGTCTGGAAGCAAACCTGCAATAACTCCAGAGTAGGCCCAGATTAGATGAGTATGGAACTGGTCAACTATCCGAGGAGACAAAAACCTTAAGTTTTGTGGGGTACAGTACATAGGTAAAAATCAATTTGTCTGCTTATGATTCAATAATCATTTTGACGCTGTCAGTTCAAATCTGTTTCCAGCCCTAGCCTTCCTTCTCCAGGTGACCTCTGATTAGTCATTCCCAGCTGGATGCTCCACTGGCGACTTCAGAGGAACACGGCGGGACCAACAAATCATCTTCTCCCTCTACCTTCTCCTCCAGACCTGTGAACTCCCTGACTGGCACCCCTATGCTCCTTGTCTTCCAGGCTTAAAGTCATTCTCGCCTTGTCCTTCTCCTTTGCTTTCCATATGCAAGAGTTACTACAAAGCTGCCAAATTCTTCCCTTAAATACCTGTCCTATGCACCTCTCCTTCCAGTCCTACTGCTCTCCCCTGCCTCAGGCCCCACTGCCTCAGACCTGGTTGATCTGAGGAGGTCCTCTGGGATCTTCCCGCTTCTCATCTCAATACTCAGAGCTGATGTCCTGACCCCATTCCAAATACTCGGCCTGATACTGAAGGTCCCAACCTCTCAGTCTTATTTCCTACCATTCTCCTCAATGGATGGCCTGATGCTCCAACCAAATGTGAAAATGGGATAATTAACATTCCCCAGGCTGGGCGCGGTGGCTTACGCCTGTAATCCCAGTACTTTGGGAGGCTGAGGCAGGCAGATTGCCTGAGGTCAGAGTTTGAGACCAGCCTGGCCAACGTAGTGAAACCCCATCTCTACTAAAAATACAAAAATTAGCTGGGCGTGGTGGTGCACACCTGTAGTCCCAGCTACTTCGGAGGCTGAGGCAGGAGAATCTCTTGAATGCTTCTCCTTCACTACACTGCTGGTGCCCAGCCACAGCACAGAAACCCCACTGCCTATTTACACCAGGCTCGCTGTCCTTGGGAAGAGTCCACCTGGCCAGAGTTAATTCTTCCTCCTCTGCATACAAAACACCACTATGAGTCTCCCCTCATCCTGGTTTATAAACAGTGATTTTCCTATCACTTGTTTCAGAAAAATTACCAAAATAAAAATGTTCACAAAAGTCAAATACTAAAGTATGTGAACTCCAGGGCCTGCACTCTTGACCACTACGCTGTCCAGCTTCTCAACATACACACTTCCAAATGGTAAATTCCTTAAGACAAAAAAAAACAGGACAAAGACTTTTTTTTCTCTTTTCCACATCACTTGGCATATCTATTTTATCAAAAACTTTGTACTGAATGTATAAATGAATGAAACTTCTCCACCCTATATCATCATGTCAACAGGTTTTAGCTCTTCTTAGGAGAAAGTGCCTCCAATTACACCACAGCCATTTTCTTTGAATTTATAAAACATGACATGCATTTAACTGGCAGGAGTGCCAGCAGGTCACAGTAAAGACACTACCAGGAAAAATCCTACCCTAGGTATCTCTTGTCACCTACAAGAGACCTTAAACATCCTCCTATACATTTAATAGGGTATACAAGTGTGGCATGTGTGCAGTTTTAGGTTAGCACATGTATCCTGGAGTGTGGGTTCAAATCCTGACTCCACCAATTACTTTTGGTGTGACTTCTGGAAAATTACTAATCTCTCTGAGACTTGACCTTGGTATAGAGAGATTAGTAATTTATAAAATTGACACTAATAATAACACCAATCTCATTGGCCTGTTCTGAAAATGCAAATGAAACAATCTTTGGAAAATGTTTAACACAGTATCTGCCACATACCAAATACTCAATAAAGCGTAGCTATTATTACCATTGAAGTTGTGCAGGGTTCTGTGAAACATGACCTCTAGTAGCAAAGGAAGAATAGTTTTCAAGCCTTGAATACGTAAAATAGTTGGTCATTCTCACTGAGGTTGCTAGAAGTTGCTTCTGCTTTAGACTCACAAATGCTTCTGGTATCTTTCTTCCTTTTAGTAAAGTTTTATTTTATAAACAGGAACAGGATCTCACTATGTCACCCAGGCTGATCTCGAACTCCTCTTGCCCTCAAGTAATCCTCCTGCCTTGGCTTCCCAAAGTGCTGAGATTACAGGTGTGAGCCACTGTGCCTGGCCTGGTCTCTTAAGCTTCCTGTTTCATGCACTTTTCTTTCTTTAATTCTGGTCATTGCTAATTAGCATTTTTGGAGACTTAGCTATATAACCTTTTCTGAAAGCTGTTTCATACAGACTTGGATTATTTTCATAAAATATTGCCAAAAGGGTATAGTGAACAGCAATCGTGTTGGCTTTTCAATTACGTATTTATTTTTTAATTAAAATTTTAATTCTAAAACCCCCAGCATACTTCAAATTAGTGCTTGGTGCTTTAGTGAAGAGCCATGCCAAATAACACAGTTGGCTTATATGAATTATAATCACACATGTAATTCTTCTGTTTAATTCAGGTGGAAGAGGCCAGTGAAACTTTACTGCTTTTGATACTTGTCTTTAGCATACAGGAGTTTAGAGTAAGATATTTCCAGATTTTGGGGGCTATCTTTTTAGGATGAAATGAGCTTAAATGGATGGGCTAGCTATTTGCAGAATGCTACTATATAAAGGATGTCTACAGATTTTTGTCATAAAGGGTTGACAATATGTCCAATGTACTTAAGGTAATGACCATCTAGGCTCAGGACAGAAAAATAACTGGAGTTATGACCCAACAAACTAGTGTGAACAAAATATTTGTTACTGAGTGAGTGCCTTCATAGAAGTGAAGTAAAAAAGGTTTTCCAGCTGGGCGCAGTGGCTCATGCCTGTAATCCCAGCACTTTGGGAGGCTGAGGCAGGTGGATCACCTGAGGTCAGGAGTTCAAGACCAGCCTAGCCACTATGGTGAAACCCCGTCTCTACCAAAAATACAAAAATTAGCTGGGTATACCGGCGGACGTCTGCAATCCCAGCTACTCAGGAGGCTGAGGCAGGGCAATCACCTGAACCAGGGAGGCAGAGGTTGCAGCGAGCCGAGATCACGCCACTGCTCCAACCTGGGAAACAAGAGCGAAACTCCATCTCAAAAAGAAAAAAAAAAAAGATTTTCCTCTGTCCAAAAAAGAGGGTTCTGTGATCAGCTGACAAGAGGATTCTGCTCTACCTGGGAGGTACATTTTTATAACAGAACTGTCACAGTTCAATGACATCTCACATTAGAGGTTAGCCAGCACTCTGAGTTCTGATTCTGTGCCCACTGGGCTTCCCATGCAAACTGTCTTATAGCAGAAGGGATACAGTGACCAGTGGTCACAGAATTCTGGTCCTGCTGCTACACTGCTCCAGCCAAAAGTTTATAAACTGCCTTCTGGCTTAAGTGTCGGCCTCTTTTGACTTCAGTTAAAGTAAGCCAGTCCCTAAATTGAGCCAACTCAAATTAGTTTACAATCAAAAATCAATTTTCTACTGGAAAAATGGGGGAAACAGCACGAGTCAAGGTCAAAAAGAGTGAATGTGAATCCTAGCCCTACCACTTGCTCGCCTTGACTAAATCACTTCACTTCTGTGTCTTGTCATCCACACTTTCATCATCCATACATGGGTGTAACAGCGACTCCCCCTCATGTTGTGAAGATAAACACTGACATGAGAAGGCACCTGACAAATTACAGCTCTCTAGTGACCCACTTCTACCTGAATCACCGCCTGAGCAGTGGGCGATCGTCCGTCTCTGATATAGTTTTGGATATTGTTCTTCTTATTTAAAAGTACACGCTCTCACTGCAGAAAAATTGCAAAGCAAAAAAAAGCTGCAAAGAGTTGGGGACAAGGGGGTTTTTGGGGGCATATTTCTAACATTCTGGGGCATATTTCGTTTCAGTTGTTTTGCTACGTTTATTTCATGACATATTTTTAGAATATTTACAAAACATTTGAAAACTGCAAAGAAGAAAAGCAGATACCATGAACTCTACTACCCAGAGCTGATCAATTCTATTATTTTGGCATATTTCCTTCCAATGTTCAGGGTACGCATTTTTAAAATGTAACTGACTGATTATGACCAGGCTGGAATCCTCTTTTTCACATTAATGTGCTACATTTCTATGACTCACCTTTCTCTTTTAATGAAACATTACTTACTGTTTTTACCATCTTTGAGAGTCATGTTTCTGGTATAAGAGATATTCAGTCTTCTTCCACTGCTAGATGAAAATGGAGAGAACTGATCTAGAAAAAATTTAAAATTCAGTAACAAATTTATGAGTATCAAGCCTATGAAATTTACACCTCACAAAAGAAAACATAAAACGCAAGTCCTAAATTGGCAGCTCAGATACGCTTTTTTTTTGGTTTTCTCATTGTTTCAGGTTTAAAGAGATAATTTTGTTTACATCTTATGGAATTCCATATTAAAAATTCTAGCATCTACTGAAGAATCTGAATATTTGCAATCTAAACTCTCATCCTGCGGTGGCATAAGCTACACCATGGTCACCCCCTTTTGATGGGGGCAAATTCGTATTCATTCCAGGTCACTAAAGCCTCTACTATTCACTATTTTTCTTTCACCTGGCCTCTTTTCCATGTTGTTGGCCCAGCCCTTATAGGCATTGTTTTTTGACACAGAGTCTTGCTCTCTTGCCCAGGCTGTAGTGCAATAGCATGATCTCGGCTCACTGCAACTTCCACCTCCTGGGTTCAAGTGATCTCTTGCCTCAGCCTCCCAAGTAGCTGGGATTACAGGTGCACGCCACCATGGCCGGCTAATTTTTCTATTTTTGATAGAGATAGAGTTTCAGTGTGTTGGCCAGGATGGTCTCAAACTCCTGATTTAAGTGATACGCTGCCCCAGGCCTCCCAAATTGCTGGGATTACAGCATGAACCACAGTGCCTAGCCCTTTATAGGCATTTGGGTGTACCTCCTCTACTGGACAATATCCAGGATCTTCAGCAAAGCTAAGCTGACGCAATTTATTCTGAATCTCAGCTCTGTACCAATTATAAACTTTTAAAAGGAAGGTCACAGTAAGAGAACACTCCGTTCTAAAAATGTTAAGTTCAGGCTCAGGAATATCACATGGGACATATTTAGATGCATTTTCATTCAATGTAAAAGGATAAAATGAGGATAAAATCTTCTAAAGATGTAGCTTTCAGCACTTAAAACATTTTACACTTTAAGGTTTCAATATAGCTATCCTGAATGAATGTAAATGAATCTAGAAATTAAAGATTCCAATAGGGGATCCTATAATAATACAGGTTCAGTATCCCTTATCCAAAATGCTTGGGACCAGAAGTGCTTTGAATTTCATACATTTTTTTTTTTTTTTTGGATTTTGGATTATTTGCATTATATTTAACTGGCTCAACATCCCTGATCCAAATATCTGGATTTTGAAATGTTCCAATGAGCATTTCCTTTGAGTGTCATGTTAGTGCTCAAAAGCTTCTGATGCCGGAGCATTTCGGACTTGGGGATTTGGGATGCTCAGACTGTATGGGGTAACAAAATAATCACCAATAAAAGAGAAAAACAGATTAGATTTTTTAAAATTCTGTTTGCTCTAGAGGTCAGAGCTAGCCTGAAATGCAACAAGTTTGTGAGGGCTGAGATTGTGTATTAATTTAAAGGGAAGAACTTTCGAATGCGGGAACTGGCTGAAACTCAAAGCTACCCTATGAGGTAATGAATTTCCAGTTTCCTGGGGTGTTAGGAAGAAGTTGAGCAACAGCTTAGTGGGTGTGCTGAGGTAGGAGGGAATGTACGTGGGCAGTGGCCAGGATGTACGCCTGCCATGGCCCTTCCTATGCTTGGATTGTATGACACCATGAAGTCTCCAGGTAGACAATCACAGGATGGAAAGAGAGGGAGAAGTGATTCAACACTAAGTCATGGGTAACCCAAGGGAAACTGTCTCCGGTGTTCCGTCCTGAGACTCTGGGACAAAGGGAGCTGCTGCAGGTCCAGAGGATATAACAAAGTGGGCTCCTGAGGAGCGGCAAACAACAGAAGTGGTGAGAAGTTAGCACAGGATGTGGGGAGAACAAGCGCTTGACTGAAAAGAGATCCATTTCTACAGTGTTAGATGTTTGTTACGCTACAGTTAATGGCTGGTTAAATCATGTTTATGGGTGCATCCATGGTAAGCCAAGAGCTTTTCTTCATACTAAAAAACACATCTGCAAAGAATGGTGTCAGTCACTGAGAGGTGAAAAGAGAGGTAAGGAGGCCACAGAGAGAGAAAAGCACGTTCAGTGCTGATTCGCAACACTTGACAAGCAGAGGAAAGGGAAAAGCCTTCCATACCATGTGTCTGGAGAGTGAAGGCGTCAGTCATGGCCTTCTCCTTGAGGATGAGGCCCAGGGCTGCCTGGCATAAAGACTCTTTGGCTGCAGCCTTCCGACTGGGCAGCAGCTCTTTGTGGTGCTGAGGGATGAAGTCAGTGTGCACGTTCCCAGCTTCAAACTCCGGGTGGCCAGACAGGTTAAGTAAGAAGTTGATGTTGGTGTGCAGTCCAACAATCTAGGAAGAGAACAAAGCCCCAGTTCCTCCTGAGTGGGGAAAACAATATGTTCAGAAAACCATCTGCTCTTTTTATCTAGGTATCTTCTACTGTGAACAACTCTTAGGAAAAATAAAATCTACTAAGGTACCATGTGGCAACAGGACGATTTTCAGGAAAAACAAAACAAAAACTCACCTCACTATGACTATGTCCATTACTGTATCCATCCAGACTTAACACTTAAAATTACATTTTAATATGACAAAGGGGAGGCAGGAAATGCTGTTATAATAGGCAGTACAGAGGCGCTTAGTTGACTCAGGTTAGGAAAGTAATCAATGTTAAGAAACATAAATGAAATTCGTTTGCAAAGTAGTGAAGACTTGCTGCTCAGAATACTTCCAGAGAATAGGAAGACTGCAAACCACAAGCAGGATTGCTATACTGGGGAGAGGGCAGGATTAAATAACCTCAGAAGAGCTTCCTTCTAACACTCAAATCCACATTTTATATACTCATACAAAAATTTTTAAAGGCATAAAATTAACCCAAATATACCAATAAATGGATCGAAAGTAAAACCAGCTCTGTGCTGTGGGTTCGTTCATTCACTCATCCATTCCTTCATTCATTTGACAGCCATTTCCAGACCATCTCTCAGGTGGCAGGCTCTGATATAGGCACTGGGGACACAGTGAGGAACAAAAGGGATGAGGTCCCTGCCCTCACAGTCTCTGCTTACATTCCAGGGAAACAAGTAACAACGTCTGTAAACAGGCATCTAATATAATGTCTTATGCCATCAAGAAAACGAAGGCTGGCTAAGAGGACAAAGAATAACAAAAGGTCATACTTCAAATGGGGCAGCCTGGGAAAGGGCTCAGAGCAGGAGAGCAGGGTAGTCAGGAGGAGCCCTGCAATCATGTGGGGGGAAGAATATTCTGGAAGACTGGACAGGAATGCATGGCTCCATGCTGAGTGGGTCTCAGAAGTGGCAAAGTGGCCAGTGTGGCTGGAGCCACAGAGACCAGAGCTTTGATCAATTATTAACATATAACAAGTTGAATAACTGGGTTAATAAATCCTTCTCTGAGCTAAATCAGGGTGGTATGGGACTTTCTGCACCAAGGAAATTAATGTTTTACAGAAAAATAACAAACTATCAAAGGGATGAAACTGAACATAATTATTTTACTTCAGAGAAAAATTAACAGACTGTAGGCCACACTGAGAAGGGAAAACAACATTCAGGAAAACATCTGCTTTTATTTTCTAAGTATTTTCTACTGTGGGCAGCTCTAAGGAAAAATAAAAAACCTACTAAGGTACCATGCATAGCCGGCCTTAACTACAGGGTGAACAGGATGTCCCTGAAACACAGCACCGACACTAACAATACTTCTGCAATCTTTCTTTTGTAACTGAAATCAACAAATCCTCAAACCCTGTTCTGGCCCGTGCAATATTCTCCCCTATGAAATTGTTTTGTTTGGGCAACTGATGGAAATAGGAAATAAGCTGACAAGACCAAGGCCTTGCCAAAGGCAAAGGCTGACCTCTGGTGCTGACCAAACACATCAAGGTCACTGACATGGCCTCGGGTCACTCACATGGTACTGACGAAGGCTGTACCTCAGTTTTGTCAATGCCGCCTGGCGATCTGCCGCCCACACGACCAGCTTCGCAATCATGGGGTCATAATGCACAGAAACTTCATCTCCTGAAATTGAAAACCATGGTAACCCCTTCAAGTCAAAATATAAAGGAATAAAACACAACGAGCAAGACATTTTGTTATGTACATTTCACGCTTAATCCTCCTAAACCCCTGCACGATAAGTAACATTGCCATAAATTTATTCATGAGGACCCTGAGGTTCAGAGGGCTTTGAAAACTTGGCAAGTGTAACGAGGATGGGCCACCCAACGGCACCAGGCCCTAACATGGTGATCAGTGGCACACGACCTGGCTCTCCCTGTCCTGTCTTCTTCTTAACCTTCTTTTCTCTTCTCATTTTGAAAGTCAGCACAAGCTCCCACTACCCTCTCACATTGCCCTTAGCATTCCCCTCCCTCCACTCCTTCAGTTTCCACACCAGTCAAGCAGGTTTAATAATTCCTCCTCTGTCCTGCAGGGTCGCTGGGAAGAGTGGCAATCAAGTGACAAGTGCCACACCTGGCAAAGCTGATACACCAATGGCAGCTATCATCACTGTGATGGTTACGGTCCTAAAGAACAAGAATCTGAACCAGAGGACATTCCACTGGTGAGAAATGGTTCAGGTGGAAAGGATGTGGTGTGCTGTAAAGAACACTGTTACAGGGTCTTTCCAGGATTTTGGCAGTCACTTGACCTCTTTGAACCCCAGAGTCCTCACTGATAAGATTAAAGATGCCTGCAGTAGAAAGGAAGGAATCCACGAGACAAGCAGAGTTAAGACGCTTCGCTGATAAGTTAAAAAGTCTAACTACCAAATCTTGCTGGGGCTTATCCAGAGCTCTCAAAATGCTGTCAATTTATTTTCAAGAAGTCCTAAATCCTCATTTTGGCTTTTAAGACACTATATGATTCATCTTCAACCCATGTCTTCAGCCATATACTTTCTTATTATTCTTCGAACATACTTTTTTTTCTCTTCTCTTCACTCTTCATTGTGCTGTTAAATCTACTTACCTAAATCCATTCCAGTCATTCTTAAAAGCTTGTCCTGGCCAGGCATGGTGGCTCACCCCTGTAATCTCAACACCTTGAGAGGCTGAGGCAGGCAGATCACCTGAGGCCAGGAGTTTGAGATCAGCCTAGCCAACATGGTGAAAACCTGTCTCTACTAAAAATACAAAAAAAAAAAAAAAAAAAAATCAGCCAGGCATAGTAGTGCATACCTGCAATCCCAGCTACTCAGGAGGCTGAAGCATGAGAACTGCTTAAGCCAGGGAGACAGAGGCTGCAGGGAGCCAAGATCATACCACTGTACTCCAGCCTGGGTGACAGGGCAAGACCCTGTCTCAAAAAAACAAGAAACAAAAACAAGCTTGTCCTGATTATATCAGTCTAACGTAAGCTCTTACCTCTGAGAACTGCCATATCCCATCACTATATAACTTATTTCATCAACTGAAATTAAGATGTCAGGAGACAGTGGAGGCTCCAGAGCACTGACTCAGGAGCCAGACTGCCTGGGTCTGAATCTTGGCTCCAAGGATGACCTTGGACAAGTTACTTAACTCTTCTGTGCTCCAGTTTCCTCATCTAGAAAATAGGGATGATAATAACACCTACTCACAGGGCAGTTCTTAGGGTGAAACGAACACAGGTAGAAAAATCACCTGGCAGTGTCAGTAAGAAGCGCTAAGTAATCACTAGTTATGACCACTGTCATTAATCATACGCTGAAATGTCATAGCTCTTCCAACTGTTTCTTTACTGTAATTTTTTTATTATTGTTTAGCTTGTACTAAGTTTATGTATTAATTCTCCAACTTGACTTTATGTCCCTTGAAGGCAGTATGCCTTGAGCATAGCAGATATCAGTCATCTTAAATCATTTTTGGAACGAGGCAAGGTAAAAAAGTAAGACAGTACACACGAAACATTTCCTGGTTAGGTTTGACCAAGTACTGCTGAATCTCAAAAAAAGAGAGTCCACTGTTTAAAAATACTTACTATTCTTTAAAAATAACAATTTCCGAGGGAAAAAGTAACGGTTACCAAGAAATCACTTAAATTCTTTATTTTAAAATACGCTAGACATTTCCATAAGACTCAGGGATAAGAATCTGTCCAAAAATAATAATGTACTAAAAACTTAAAAAGAATGAGACCCTTAATTTTATTCACTTGACCTTGCCGCACTCCAGTTTCAACCCTAGTGCCAGGGTCTGCTGGCGGGGTAGAGAGGTGCACTAGTGGTCCAGCCCCAGGCATGAAGTTATGGTTAGGATCTTCTGCGTATATTCTAGCTTCGAAGGCATGGCCCTGCAGAGGTATTTCTTCCTGGCTCAAAGGAATCTTCTCTCCTGCTGCAATCTGGTAACAGAATCATATTTCTCATGAAATCTACTGTACAGCAGCTACAAGACTTAGTAAATCAATGGTCTTGCTTTTTTTTCTAGGTAAAATGTACATTTAGGTTTTGCAATGCATCCAAATAAAAACTATTATTTTGTCTACTCACTTGAGTATTGGGCAAAACAAAAATAAATTAAAAAACAGATGCAGCCTGGGAACACTCTACCATTTGGGTATCAGAGTTTTTAAATGGAAAAAGCAGGCAAAGTGATGGCTACCTTACAAACACAAAAATCAGTGTTTGTTCCATATAACCAAAACCAAAATTTCTTACTGGCAATACTCTGTTTTCATTTAAAACATCAGCACTCAGTTCCCAAATCAACTGTTTTTTAAAAATAATACATTATTAGTGTTTAGGACTAGATTCACATGCAAAAAGTGTGACTGGCGCTATCATCCTATATTGTACTCTTCATCAGTAAGTGGGTGAAAAAGCAGAACAGAAAGGGAACATGGGCTGGGCGCGGTGGCTCACGCCTGTAATCCCAGCACTTTGGAAGGCTGAGTCGGGCGGATTACCTGAGCTCAGGAGTTCACAACCAGCCTGGGCAATACAGTGCAATCCTGTCTCCACTAAAATACAAAAAATTAGCCAGGCGTGGTGACGTGCAGCTGTAATCCCAGCTACTCATGAAGCTGAGGCAGGAGAATCGTTTGAATCTGGGAGGTGGAGGTTGCAGTGAGCCGAGATCGAGTGACTACACTCCAGCCTGGGTGACAGAAAGAAACTCTGTCTCAAAAAAAAAACAAAAAAAAGAAAGGGGAACATGATGCTTTACGATGCTTTTTCAATTTATAAACGGTGATCAGGATTGTTTGTTGTTACTATAATTATTACTATTTTGGCTATTACGTGTCAACACAACAAACCATGCTCTTCAACTAGGCAGTGTAACTTGAAAAGGCTATTGGAGAACATACTGTCACTTTCTCTCTTTACTCTCAAGTTTTTTTCCAAGATAAGAAAATGACAACCTGAGAAAGCAATATAAATACAGGAAAAAAGACTCTAACTTAGCATGACATTCAACTAAACAGGTAAATATAAAACAGAGGCAAAGTTTCATTTCTTTAAATCTGTAAGTATGAAAGATGAGGAACCACAGCAGTTAAGAATGAAAGGAGGCTGGGTGCAGCGGCTCACGCCTGTAATCCTAGCACTTTGGGAGGCTGAGACAAGCAAGTCACAAGGGCAAGAGATCAAGACCATCCTGGCCAACATGGTGACACCCCATCTCTACTAAAACTACAAAAATTAGCTAAGCATGGTGGCGCACAGCTGTAGTCCCAGCTACTCAGGAGGCTGACGCAGGAGAATTGCTTGAACCCAGGAGGCGGAAGTTGCAGTGAGCCAAGATCACACCACTGCACTCCAGCCTGGTGACAGAGCAAGATTCCATCTCAAAAAAGAAAAAAAAAAATGAAAGGAAACGGAACTAAGTTAAATGCCCTTATGGCAGTGTATTTTGAGAACACCTCAGGCTCTGCAGCCAGATTGCCTAGTTCAAATTTAATCTCTATACTTAGTCATCTGGGCAAGTTTCTTAAGGTTTGCATGCTTCTGAGAAAAGCGTCTAGCATACACTAAGCACTATGTTACCTATGATCATTCTATCCTTATCCTTCATCACGAAATATTCTTTAATGTTTTAATAAAGAATTCCGGGCCAGGCGCAGAGGCTCATGCCTGCAATCACAACACTTTGGGAGGCCGAGGAAGGCAGATCACCTGAGGTCAGGAGTTCAAGATCAGCCTGGCCAACATGGTGAAACCCCATCTCTACTAAACAAACAAAATTAGCTGGGCGTGGTGGGACGCACCTGTAATCCCAGCTATTCTGGTGGCTGAGGTAGGAGAATCACTTTAATGGGAGGTGGAGGTTGCAGTCCAGCTTGGGAAAAAAGAACAAAACTCCATCTCAAAAAAAAAAAAAAAAAAAATCCATGTTTTACTATTAAAAAATATAAGAATGATGATGTATCCATATTCCAAGATGAGATCTTCTTTCTAACTCGACAGCCCCATTTCTACCTTATGTTCACCTTGACTTGTCTTTGCCTATCCATTTTCCTCCAAGATTGGCTTCCACTTGAGCCCAGGAGAGACAGGCCCCAGTCATGCCTCTGGGTATCTGGAGATAGGTGCCATTTGAGTTCTCTCAGGCTGACAGTGGCTCTCTGGAACCCCTAACCTTGACATTTTCACCAGCTTTCCCTGAACACCGTTAACCATCTGTACCTGCAGCCTGAACCCAGAACACACATGAGTCATCATCCAACCCTTGCTCTAAGAAGCCTCTGACTACAAAGGCAGGTCCTCAAGCTTGAACTCTTGATTCACCAAATGTGAGCCCCTTTGTTTTACCTCTGTTTGGAGCCAGATGCCAAATGCCTTGAACTCTACAAACCAGGTCGAGCAGCTTCCCCATGTTCTAGAGCCCTCCCTAGATGATAAAAGCTGGCTTCGCTTTCTGAAGAGCCTTTATAAGCTCTTACAAGAAATAAATGTCTGCTGGTTTCCCTCATGCCCAAAAGCTTTCTCCTTCCTTAATCCTTAGAAACTCTTTTTATCTCTATGATTTCAGAAGTCTAAACTCTCTTGATTAATGCTTCAGAAAAATTATCCTCCTTTTCCTTGAATTCTGGAAATATAAATGCTCTTTCTAGAAGTTTCCAAAGCCACTACAGTTTTTCTTGACACTCACTAAAACTTACTAGCTTGCTGTGCCTGGTTTTCGTTAGTGGCCTAGAATACGGAGCCCCAGAAGAACCTTTTGGCTCAATTAAAACCACCAATCACTCCCAAGGAACCAACAAAAGGAATATCATACTATTATCCACAGAAGTTCTGAAAAGACTTACCAATCAAGACTTTAACATTACACCATAAAAAAAAAAAACAATTTAGATTCAGGTTACATAAGGAATCAAGAACCCTACTGATACCAGGAATGTCTGTATTACCTAACAATTTTTTTCATGTTAAGAAAAAGAAGGCTAAAGTAAAATCTATTACTAACAAGAACAAAAACAGACTGAGCTATTATTAATATTTGATTTTGAAAAGTATGTTTTGTGGAATTCTGGTTTATACCAGTGCTTCTCAAACTATCCAAAGTAAAAGAACAGTTATAAACTTCCATGTCTGACAAATACAGTAGACATGTCATAGCAACGCCAAAATGCTTTAAAAGTTTCCAAACATTTACTCTGAATGAATACTGACTCATGGGCCAGCAATAGCTATAAATCAGCCCTTTACTTGGATCGTGCTAGCCCATCTCCTTGGCTCTTCATTCCCAGCTCTGCCTCAGCTCATTTCATCTTGTATAGCATCTGCCCTGCCTCTAAAATCGAATGATGGCCTGGCCCAAAATGCTGTAGCCTTCGGTAGACCATGAGGCTTCACCTTGAGGTGATGGTGTGAGCAAGCCTCTGTGACAGAAGCTTACCTGCTGGCCGCCCATGCCTACGAGGAAGTGAATCCGAGCCCTCCAAAGTATCAAAAAAAGCTAGAGCATCAAATGTGGCTTCACTCTTTACCTTCCATCTTCCTGTCCTCATCACCACCACCACCAACTGAACCCTGTTCAAAATGACACCTGTTTTAGGAGGCCAGAAGGTAGCAACCTATTCTCAAGACTGTTTTTGTTTTTTTGTAAATTATAGATTCAGGTGGTACATGTGAAGGTTTGTTACATGGGTATTCTGCATAATGCTGTGGGGTTTGGGCTTCTGGTGAAACAACCATTCAAACAGTGAACACGGTACCATTTAGGTAGCTTTTGAACCCTCGCCTCCCTCCCATCAAGATTTTTTTTTTAAAAGATGGAGTCTCGCTCTGTTGTCCAGGCTGGAGTGCAATGGCGCAAAATCTGGCTTATTGCAACCTCTGCCTCCTGGGTTCAAGCGATTCTCCTGTCTCAGCCTCCTGAGTACCAGGAACTACAGGCGCCCACCACCACGTCTGGCTAATTTTTGTACTTTTAGTAAAGATGAGGTTTCACCATGTTGGCCAGGCTGGTCTCGAACTCCTGACCTCAGGTGATCCACTCACCTCAGCCTCCCAAAGTACTGGGACTACAGGTGTGAGCCACTGTGCCCCACCAAGACTGATCTTTAATAGAAAAAATATTCTCACTCTAAGCTGCCACTCCACCAAGTCAGTTCCTGTGATCATCTCCGTAACAGGGTGTTCCACTTGCAGCCTTGTATTCATCTCCATGAAATAGAAATTAAGTTTCGAGTCCATAATAAACTCCACAGTCCCTAAAAGATAAAAAACAATGGTCATATTCAATAGTGTATCATCAGTAGCAAAGCAAAATCTTCCATGAGGCAGCACATCAAGTTTTACTGCTGCCTTCATTCAATGGTTAACACTTTGCATTCCACGAAGAAAACATCTCGCATTTGCAACAGCATATGAGTCTTAGTCAAAAATAGAGAGCTGCATGAAATTTGGCAACGGAAAAGTCTATTTGGGGTTCTGAGCAAATGGTAAACCCAAATTCTGAATCAGTTTCAGCTGCTGTACCAGTGAGAACAAGGGTGGACCACATGCTACTGCTTCAGGGCACCAAGATCCTGGGAGCCTCATGCCATGACATCCCATCTCACTCTAACCTCACGGAAAAAAAAGAAAATATTTTTCCCCCGACTGTGTGCGCCTAGAAATTTCCTTTAAAAGTCCTTTTGCTGGCAACCCATTGAAAGATTGTTTGGCAACTAAACCTTATGTTAATAGCTACCGGCAATCTATTAAGCCCTAAAAAATTTTCCCTAACTTTATTAAGGTTTCATTTTAGACAACAAACTGTAACAATTTTAAGTGTGGGTGTGTGATTTAGCAATTGAACACAATCAAAGAACCACAATGACACTATAGAACATTTCCAGCATCCAAAAATTTCCCTTGTTCCCATTTGCAATCAGTCCCTTCACTAAGCCCTGGGATCCAGAAAACCACCAATCTGCTTTCTGTCACTGTAGTTTTTCTGGAATTTTATATAAACGAAATTATATAGCTTGTAGTCTTCTGTGTTTGTGTTTTTTTTCTCTTAAAGTGAATACAATGTAAAACTGTTTCTACAAGTGTGGTTACAACCCATTAGCGAATTTTAAAATCAGTTTTCTTTTTCTTGAGACAGAGTCTCATTGTGTCACCCAGGCTGAAGTGCAATGGCACAGTATGAGCTCACTGCAAACTCCACCTCCTGACAAAAGAGAGACAGAAAAGATACATATATATGTGTATTGCCTTCTATTTGCATTTAAAAAATATTTCTAGGGCTGAGTGTGGTGGCTTATGCCTGTAATCCCAACACTTTGGGAGGCCAAGGCAGGCAGATCACCTGAGGTCAGCTGTTCGAGACCAGCCTGACCTACATGGTGAAACCCTGTCTCTACTGAAAATACAAAAAAGTAGCCAGGTATGGTAGCGAGCGCCTGTAATCCCAGCTACCCAGGGGGCTGGGACAGAAGAATCGCTTGAACCTGGGAGGCGGAGGTTGCAGTGAGCCAAAATTGCGCCGCTGCACTCCAGCCTGGGTGACAGTTAGACTGTCTAAAAAAAAAAAAAAAAGTGAAAGTCAAGAGAAGTGAAGATAAGTCTCAAACTGACAATGTTTGCAAAGGCACATCTAATAAAGAACTGTTATTCAAAATATACAAAGAATTCTTAAAACTCAACAACAGGAAAACAATCTGATTTAAAAAATGGGTGAAAGACGTGAAGAGACACTTCATCAAAGAAGATAAACAGATGGCAAGTATGCACATGAAGATATTCAACATTATAGGTCATTAGGGAAGTGCAAACTAAAACAATGAGATACCAAATGGCCTGAATCCAAAACACTGACATCACCAAAAACTGCAGATTTGGAGCAGCAGGAACCCTCTTTTGCTGCTGGCAGGAATGCAAAATAGTACAGTCACTTTAGAAGAGAGTTTGTCACTTTCTTCCAAAACTAAACACTCTCTTACCATATGACTCAGAAAGCACACTCCTTAGTACTTATCCACATAAACTAAAAAATTATATCCATACAAAAGCCTGATTATTTTCAGGACGTTTACAGCAGCTTTATTCATAATTGCCAAAACTTGGAAGCAACTAAGATGTCCTTCAGTAGCTGAATGGATAATAAACTGTGGGACATTGAGGCAATGAAATATTATTCAGCATAAAAAAAGAAATGAACTATCAAGCCATGAAAAGCCATGGAGGAAACTGAAATGCATATTATAAAGATAAGAAGCCAATCTGGAGGGAGGGATCCAAGATGGCTGATTAGGAGCAGCTCAGGATTGCAGCTCCCAGTGAAAGCGCAGAGAGTGAGTGAGTGGATGCCGCATTTCCAGATGGATTTTTATTGCCCACAGACCAGGATATTCCCAGGCGGAGGAGCCCCAGGGGTCGCCAGCACAGCTGTTTTGGCCGGTGCCCTGGCGCGGCGGTTCTCCGTACAAAATACACGGGTCCAGGTGCTGTTTTAGCTGGCGATTGGAGCTCTGGGAAGGCAGAGTCACCCATTCATCTGATTAAAAAGGGGAGTGACGTTCATATCCGGGTGCCCCCTCCATAAAAAATTGAAAAAAATAGGCAGGGACTGAAACAGGGAGCCAGGCCAGGAGATTCCCAGGCAAAAAAGCGCCATGAATCTCAGCGCCGCTGTTTCAGTCGGCGCAGTGGGTCAACGCACGGGAAATCACACAAATCCCGGCGCCTTTTCAACAGGCGACTGGAACACCTGGGAGACAGTAGACCACTCAACTAAAAAAACGGCTCTGAGGCAGGAAGCCAGGTGATCAGGCTCGGCTGGTCCCACCTCCACAAAAAAACAGCCATCAGAAATACTCTGGATTGAGAGTTTCACAGCAAGCACAGCTGAAACTGGGACAGTCCAGAACTGTGGGGGAGGGGCATCCGCCATTACTGAGGCAGTCCACCACTACGGAGGTAGTTTGCCATTGCAGAGGCAGCCCGCCACTGCCAAGGCAGCCCGCCACTGCCAAGGCAACCCACCATTAGAGAGAGTCCGCCATTATAGAGGTGGGCCGCCATTGCTGAGGCAGTTCTAACTACACCCGTATAAACAGGACTGCAGGGAAGTTCACACAGCAGCTGGGCAGAGCCCACAGCAGCTCAGCAAAGCCTCTACAGGCAGACAGTGACTAGGCTGCCTCATCACTGGGCAGGGCAGCCCTGAAAACAGGCAGTAGCACAACAGAAACTCATAAATAAAGCTCTAACTTCTCAGGACAGAGCACCTGGGGAAAAAAAAGGGATTTATGAGTTCCGCTGCAGCAGACTTAAATGTACCAGCCCAGCAGCTCTGAATGAACAACGGAGCTCACACCTCAGCACTTGAGCTCCTATAAAGGACAGACTGCTCCTCAAGCAGCTCCCTGACCCCATATATCCAACGAGTCACCTCATAAAGGAGAGCTCAGACTGACATCTGGCGGGTATCCTTCTGGGACAAAGATAGCAGAAGAAGAAACTGGCAGCAACCCTTACTGTTCTGCAGCCGCTGCAGGTGATCCCCAGGCAAGCAGTGCCTGGAGTGGACCTCAGCAGTCCTACAGCAGAGGGGCCAGACTGTTAGAAGGAAAACTAAGAAACAGAAAGAAATAACTTCATCATCAACAAACTGGACGTCCACTCAGAGACCCAATCTGAAAGTCAACAACTACGAAGACGACAGGTGGATAAATCCACAAAGATGGGAAGAAACCAGCACAAAAAGGAGGAAAACACCCGAAACCAGAACGCCTCTCCTCCTACAAGGGATCACAACTCCTCACCAGCAAGGGAACAAGGCTGGATGGAGAATGAGTGCGATGAAATGACAGAATCAGGCTTCAGAAGGTGGGTAATAAGAAACTTCTGTGAGCTAAAAGAACATGTTCTAACCCAATGCAAAGAAACTAAGAACCTTGAAAAAAGATTTGACGAAATGCTAACAAGAATAAACAACTTAGAGAGTAATATAATGAATTCATGGAGCTGAAAAACATGATATGAGAACTTCGTGAAGCATACACAACTTTCAACAGCCGAATTGACCAAGCAGAAAAAAGGTATCAAGAGGTCGAAGATCAACTCAATGAAACAAAATGAGAAGGCAAGATTAGAGAAAAAAGGGTAAAAAGGAATGAACAAAGTCTCCAGGAAATATGGGACTATGTGAAAAGACCTAATCTACGTTTGATAGGTGTACCTGAATGTGACAGAGAGAATGAATCCAAGCTGGAAAATACTCTTTAGGATATTATCCAGGAAAACTTCACCAATCTAGCAAGGCAGGCCAATATTCAAGTCCAGGAAACAGAGAGAACACCACAGAGATATTTCTCAAGAAGAGCAACCCCAAGGCACATAATCATCAGATTCACTAGGGTTGAAATGAAGGAGAAAATATTAAGGGCAGCCAGAGAGAAAGGTCGGGTTACCCACAAAGGGAAGCCCATCAGGAGATAGACACAAAAAACCCTTAAAAAAAATCAATAAATCCAGGAGCTGGTTTTTCAAAAAGATCAACAAAATAGACCACTAGTCAGATTAATAAAAATGAAGAGAGGGAATAATCAAATAGACGCAATAAAAAATGATAAAGGGGATATCACCACAGATTCCACAGAAATTCAAACCATCATCAGAGATTATTACAAACAACTCTATGCATATAAACTAGTAAACCTGGAAGAAATGGATAAATTCCTGGACACTTGCATCCTCCCAAGCCTAAACCAGGAAGAAGTCGAAACCCTGAATAGACCAATAACAAAGTCTGAAGTTGAGGCAGCAATTAACAGCCTACCACCCAAAAAAAGCCCAGGTTCAGATGGGGTCACAGCCAAATTCTACCAGACATACAAAGAGGAGCTGGTACCATTCCTTGTGAAACTATTCCAAACAATCCAAAAAGAGGGAATCCTTCCCATATCATTTTATGAGACCAACATCATCCTGATACCAAAACCTGGCAGACACTCAGCAAGAAAAGAAAACTTCAGGCCAATATCCGTGATGAACATAGACGCAAAAATCTTCAATAAAATACTGGCAAACCGATTGCAAGAGCACATCAAAAAGCTTATCCACCATGATCAAGTAGGATTCATCCCAGGGATGCAAGGCTGGTTCAACATACACAAGTCTACAAACATAATTCACCACATAAACAGAACCAAAGACAAAAACCACATGATCATCTCAATTGATGCAGAGAAGGCCTTTGACAAAATTCAACAGCCCTTTATGCTAAAAACCCTCAACAAACTAGGTATTGATGGAACGTATCTCAAAATAATAAAAGCTATTTATGACAAACCAACAGCCAGTATCACATGGAATCGGCAAAAAAATATCACATTGAAATCTGGCACTAGACAAGGACGCCCTCCCTCACCACTCCTATTCAATATAGTACTGGAAGTTCTAGCCAGAGCAATCAGGCAAGAAAAAGAAATAAAGGGTATTTAAATAGGAAAGGAGGAAGTCAAATTGTCTCTATTCGCAGATGACATGATTGCATATCTAGAAGACCCCATCGTCTCAGCCCAAAATCTGAAACTGAGAAGCAACTTCAGCAAAGTCTCAGGATACAAAATCAATGTGGAGAAATCACAAGCATTCCTACACACCAATAACAGACTTAAAGAGAGCCAAATCAAGAACGAACTGCCATTCACAACTGCTACAAAGAGAATCAAATACCTAGGAATACAACTAACAAGGAACCTAAAGGACCTCTTCAAGGAGAACTACAAACCACTGCTCAACAAAATAAGAGAGGACACAAACAGATGGAGAAACATTCCATGTTCATGGTTAGGAAGAATCAATATTGTGAAAATGGCCATACTGCCCAAAGTAATTTACAGATTCGACGCTATCCCCATCAAGCTACCAATGACCTTCTTCACAGAACTAGAAAAAACCACCTTAAACTTCACATGGAACCAAAAGAGCCTGCATAGCCAAGTCAATTCTAAGCAAAAATAACAAAGCTGGAGGCATCACACTGCCAAACTTCAAACTATACTACAAGGCTACAGTAATCAAAACAGCATGGTACTGGTACCAAAACAGAGATATAGACCAATGGAACCAAACAGAGGCCTTGGAGGCAACACAACACATCTACAACCATCCAATCTTTGACAAACGACAAAAACAAGCAATGGGGAAAGGATTCCCTGTTTAATAAATGGTGTTGGGAAAACTGGCTAGCCATGTGCAGAAAGCAGAAACTGTACCCGTTCCTGACACCTTACACTAAAATTAACTCCAGATGGATTAAAGACTTAAACATAAGGCCTAACACCATAAAAACCTTAGAAGAAAACCTAGGCAAAACCATTCAGGACATAGGCGTAGGCAAGGACTTCATGACCAAAACACCAAAAGCATTGGCAACAAAAGCCAAAATAGACAAATGGGACCTAATCAAACTCCACAGCTTCTGCAAGGCAAAAGAAACAGTCATTGGAGTGAATCAGCAACCAACAGAATGGGAATAATTTTTGCAGTCTACCCATCTGACAAAGGGCTGATATCCAGAATCTACAAAGAACTAAAACAGATTCACAAGATAAGAACAAACAAACCCATTCAAAAGTGGGCAAAGGATATGAACAGACACTTTTCAAAAGAAGACATATATGAGGCCAACAAACATATGAAAAAATGCTCATCACTGGTCATTAGAGAAATGCAACTCAAAACTACATTGAGATACCACCTCACGCCAGTTAGAATGGCGATCATTAAAAAATCTGGAGACAACAGATGCTGGAGAGGATGTGGAGAAACAGGAACACTTTTACACTGTTGGTTGGAGTGTAAATCAGTTCAACCATTGTGGAAGACAGTGTGGCGATTCCGCAAGGACCTAGAAATAGAAATTCCATTTGACCCAGCAATCCTATTACTGGGTATATATCCAAAGGATTATAAATTGTTCTATTATAAGGACATATGCACAAGAATGTTCATTGCAGCACAGTTTACAATAGCAAAGACCTGGAACCAACCAAAATGCCCATCGATGACAGACTGGACAGGGAAAATGTGGCACATATACACCATGGAATATTATGCAGCCATCAAAAATGATGAGTTCGTGTCCTTTGTAGGGACGTGGATGAACCTGGAAACCATCATTCTCAGCAAACTGACACAAGAACAGAAAATCAAACACCGCATGTTCGCACTGATAGGTGGGTGTTGAACAATGACAACACATGGATACAGGGAAGAGAGCATGACACACTCCGGTCTGTCGGGGGGAAGCGGGAGGGACAGCAGGGGGTGGGGAGTTGGGGAGAGATAGCATGGGGAGAAATACCAGATATAGGTGATGGGGAGGAAGGCAGCAAATCACACTGCTATGTGTGTACCTATGCAATAATCTTGCATGTTCTTCACATGTACCCCAAAACCTAAAATGCAATAAAAAAAAAAAAAAAAGAAGCCAATCTGAAAAGGCTACATACTGCATGATTCCAGCTATATGACATTCTTGAAACGGCAAAACTATAGAGGCAGTAAAAACATTAGTGGCTACCAGGATTTAGGGGGAATGGAGGGATGAACAGAGAGAGCACAGAGGATACTGAAACTATTCCATAGTACAGTTCAATGGTAGATACATATCATTACATTTGTCGAAACTCATACAATGTACACCACCACGAGTGAGCCCTTATGTAAATCATGGACTTGGCTGATAATCACGTGTGAATGCAGGGTCACTGACTGAAACAAACGTAGCACTCTGGTGCAGGGATGTTGATACTGTGGGAGCTTGTGTGTTGAGGGTTTTGGGGGAGACAGGGGCATATGGGGATTTTCTGTACTTTTTGCTCAGTTTTGCTGTGGGCTTAAAACTGCTCTAAAAAAAAGTTTATTAACTATAAAGAAGTAAAAATATCAATTTAGTGATTTTGTTTTAAACTAGAATACAAAATGTCAAATCTCATATAATTAAGACAAGTACTGTTTAATTAAACATTTGTTTCAAATATATAGGTATGTAAAAATAAACATTTATGTGTACATACTAGGTCTCAATATAAAATATATTTCTTACTGTGAATATGTTCAAAGCAGCCTGAAAGCAACTGATTTAAAAGCTGTGCTTCTCTTGCCTTCTGACATGTAAATTAATCACCGTTACCTCTCTTCCATTAGAAGCAAATCTTAACATACCTGCTCCAACATAATTTACAGCTTTAGCAGCTCTGACTGCAGCTTCTCCAAGCTTTTTTCTTACTTCAGGTTTAATGCCAGGCTTCGAAAAAAATATTTAAGTAAATCTCCATTAGTAGCTTGCCTTACTAGAAATTCCATTAAAATTCAGTTCAGTCAGGTGCCACGTAATGACGTTTCTCAGTCAACAACAGACCACATGTATAAATTAATCCCATGAGATTATAATGGAGCTGAAAAATTCCTATCACCTAGTGACACTGTAGCTGTCACAGCATCACAGCACGGTGTATTACTCATGTGTTCTGTGGTGAGGCTAGTGTAAGCAAAACCACTGCACTGCCATATACAAAAGCATAGCACAATCATGTGCTGTGCATAACACTTGATAATGATAAGAAATGACTATCTTATTGGTTTATGTATTTACTACATGATATAATTTTTGCAGTTATTTTAAAGTGTATCCCTTTCACTTAAAAAAAGTTAAACTGTAAAACAGCCTCAGGTGGGTCCTTCAGGAGGTGTTTCAGAAGAAGGCATTGTTATCACAGATGATGACAGCTTCACAGAAGTTATTGACCCTGAAAACTTTCTAGTGGGACAAGCTGTGGAGGGAAGGCAGTGACACTGATGATCCTGACTCTGTTTGGGTCTTATCTAATGTGTGTGTGTGTGTCTTCATTTTTTTTGTTGTTGTTGAGACAGAGTCTTGCTCTGTTGCCCAGAGTGCAGTGGTATAATCTCAGCTCATGGCAACCTCCGCCTCCTGGGTTCAAGCGATTCTCCTGTCTCAGCCTCCTAGGTAGCTAGAATTACAGGTGCACACCACCACACCTGGCTAAATTTTTGTAGTTTTAGTAGAGACAGGGTTTCACCATGTTAGCCAGGATGGTCTCCATCTCCTGAATTCATGATCTGTCCACCTTGGCCTCCCAAAGTGCTGGGATTACAGGCGTGAGCCACAGTTCCTAGCCTGTGTCTTCATTTTTAACAAACAAGTTTAAAAAGTTAAAAAAAGCCAGGCGCGGTGGCTCACCCCTGTAATCCCAACACTTTGGGAGGCAGAGGTGAGTGGAGGGTTTGAGCGCAGGAGTTTGATCCCAGCCTGGCAAGACTCATACCACGGAGCAACATGGAGAGACTCCGTCTCTACAAAAATAAAAAAATTAGCCAGGCATAAAAGCACATACCTACAGTCCCAGCTACTCCGGAGGCTGAGGTGGGAGGATCACTTGAGCCCAAGAGGTCATGGGTCTAGTGAGCCATGTTCGTGCCACTGCACTCCAGCCTGGGTGACAGAGCAAGACCCCATCTCAAAAAAATTTAATTAAAAAATGTAACATCAGGAAAAAGTTTATAGAATAAAGCTATAATTTTTCTTTTTTTTTTTTTTTTTAATAAAGATGGGGTTTCACCATGATGGTCAGGTTGGTCTTGAACTGCTGACCTCAGGTGATCCACCCACCTCGGCCTCCCAAAGTGCTAGGATTATAGGCGTGAGCCACCGCGTCCAATTTTTTTTCTTTTTTGAGATGGAGTCTTGCTCTGTTGTCCAGGCAGGAGTGCAGTGGTATGATCTTGGCTCACTGCAACCTCTGCCTCCCAGGTTTTTTAAAGCAATTCTCCTGTCTCAGGCTCCGAGTAGCTGAGATTACAGGTGCCTGCCACCACATCCAGCTAATTTTTGTATTTTTAGTAAAGACAGAGTTTCACCATGTTGGCCAGGCTGGTCTTGAACTCCTGACCTCAAGTGATTTGCCTATCTTGGCATCCCAAAGCCCTGGGATTACAGGTATGAGCCACCACACCCGCCCAAGAAAAAATATTTTTATATGTCTGTATAATGTATTTGTGTTTTTAGGTAAGTATTACTTAAAAAGAGTCAAAAAGTGAAAAAAAATATATTTAAAAGTTTATAAACATATACATAAAGTAAAAAAGTTCCAGTAAGCTAAGGCTAATTTATTAAATAAAAATATTTTTTTATAAATTTAATTTAGTGGAAGTGTACCATGATTACAAAGTGGCAGTGATGTAGTAGGCCTTCATATTTACTCACTGTCCCACCCAGAGCAACTTACAATCTTCCAGGCTCCGTTCAGGGTGAGTACTCCATACAGGTGTACCATTTCACAAATCTTTTATACTGTATTTTTACTGTACCTTTCCTATGTTTATATATGTTTAGGTACTTACCACTGTGTTACAACTGCCTGAAGTATTCAGTACACTAATATGCTGTACAGGTTTGTCGCCTGGCAGCAATATGCTCTACTAGCAGCCTATATGTATAGGAGGCTGTCATTACTATTTAGGCATAAGTACACTCTATGATGTTCACACAATGACAAAATCACCTAAGGACGCATTTCTCAGAATGTATTCCTATTGTTAAGCAATACGTGACTGCATTATATTTCTATGTATCAAATACTGCATTAAAAAAGATAAAAAGCTAATATTATACACTTTGTCAAAAACCACTATCCTATCCTAGTTTAAATGTCAATATATCCAAGTTCAATGATTCTGCTCTAATTTCTATGCATTGCAGATATTACTCAGCATAATTACATATCTTTGTCCCTTGTATCTACATGAAAACTTTCATAACTATATGTCCACTTAAAATTATGTGTTTCAGGCTTGGCACTGTGGCTCGGGTCTGTAATCCAAGTGTTTGGGAGGCTAAGGTTTGAAGATTATTTGAAGCCAGAAGTTTGAGATCAGCCTGGTCAACATGGTAAGAACCCATCTCTACAATAAATAAAAAAGAATTGGCCAGGCATGGTGGCATGCACTTGTAGTTCCAACTACTTAGGCGACTGAGGGGAGGAGTGCTGAGGCCCAGGAGTTGGAGACTGCAGTGAGCTATGATCATGCCACCGCACTCCAGCCTGGACGACAAAGGCAGACCCCGTCTCAAAAGAACAAAACAAAACAAAACTCTATGTATCAATATGGTAACTTTCAACAATCCGTATTTTGTTTCAGGATGATAGGCAATCTGAGTTACGTGCCTAATGATTATCTTAAAATAATGGGAAACCTTGAGATTCCAAGTTAATAAGAAAGGTTCATAAAAAGAAATGTATGTCAGTAAGTAAGCAGAGTTTTCAACATTTTAAAACAGTGCTATACAGATATAAATTTAAGTAATCACCACATGAAAATAAGGTTTTACTGCAATTCCTATTGACAGTCAATGTGTCAATATTCATGGCATAACATATTCTGGTACAATGCATAATGGTATAATATATTCTATAACATAAATATATTCGGCAACATAAATTAAAATTTGAATATGGTATAAGAATAATGTACTTATTAACCAGAAACCTCTGATCCCTGACTTTTTGGAAATAAATATATATTGAAAAAAAAAAACATATAACCTTCAACAAGAATCCATGGCAGTAGCAATCTCCACAGAAATGTAAATCCAAAAACAGGTAGTCCCAGTAGTAAGCTTTGACCCAGATAATCACCTACACCAATCTAAAGTAAGGCTCAAAGAGATGTAAACAATTAATGTTACGGGAGCAAAAGCTGCCCAACTGCCCAACGAGGGACCCTCTCTTCTCTATAATATAACCATTAAGGCCGGAAATATCACTGACATATTTTGAGAACATCTAAAATGGTAATTAAAACAAAAAAGCCTTCTCCATAAAAAATAAATCCAATTAACCAGACCATTCCATTCCAGTAATTGATTCTAGTTAATTACAATTTGAAATGTGCATTGAAACCTCACTATACAGCTTTTCACTGTAAATCAGAGAGGTGAATCAGAGTAGATTTTCAGTATTTTATCCAGAAGGAACATGGCCCTGTTGTGTCTGCCCCGGAAACATCAATTTCCTCCTCACCCCCAATACTGCAGGAGGTCTTTCATTACACTGCTATTAGAACACAGTTGTCCAGCAGGAGTTTGAGGGGTAAGAGATACCAGCTTCAAAGACTTCTGATGTGAAAATCAGAGTAAATAAGATTCACATTATAGAGAAGCTTACAAATTTCCTTCCAAGGTCCTTACCGCTGGGGCCTCCTCAATGATCTTCTGATGTCGCCTCTGCACACTACAGTCTCTTTCAAACAAGTACACAGCATTGCCATGGTGATCCCCAAACACCTGGACTTCTACATGCCTAGATGAAAGCAAACACATATGTCAATGTATTTGTCAGGCGTGATAAACGTCACATTTGTGAAGCTAAACTGCTAGGCCCAATCACCAGGATTCCTCCATTTTTACTTTCTTTAAGTAAGATCTGACATTTTGACCTCAAATTAGAGATTATGGACTTAGAAAAAGAACTACAGGCCAGATGAGATGGCTGACGCCTGTAATCAAAGCAGAATGCTTGAGCTCAGGAGTTCAAGACAAGCCTGGGCAACATGGTGAAACCCCATCTCCACAAAAAACTAGCCAGGCATGGTAGCACATGCCTGTAGTCCCAGCTACTCAGGAGGCTGAGCCCAGAAGGTTGTGGCTGCAGTGAGCTGAGATCGCGTGACGACATTCCAACCTGGGTGACAGAATGAGAGATCCTGTCAAAACAAATTATAATCTTGTAAAACTTAATGAAGGGAAAGATCCAAGATGGCCGATTAGCAGCAGCTCAGGACTGTAGCTCCCACTGAAAGCACAGAGAGTGAGTGGACGCCACATTTTCAGACAAATTTTTATTGCCCACGGACCAAGAGATTCCTGGCAGAGGAGCCCCACGGGTCGCCAGCGCGACTCTTTTGGAGGGCGCGGCCGTATTGCAGGCGCCCCGGCGCAGCAGTTCTCAGTCTGGAGTATACAGGACTGAGTGCCCTTTTAGTTGGCGTTTGGAGCTCCGGGAAGGCAGAGTCTCCCATTCAGCTGATTGAAAAGCGGACTGAAGTGGGAACCAGACCGGAGATTCCCGGGCAGAAAAGCACCACAAATCTTAATGCCGCTGTTTCAGCCGGCGTAGTGGGTCGCCGCAGGGGAAGGCTGGTCCCCCCCTACACACACACAAAAAAACAGCAGTTGGAACTGCTGAGGATTGAGTTTCACAGCAAGTACAGCTGAACCCGGGAAGGTCCAGCTCTGTGGGGGAGGGGCGTCCGCCGAAGGAAAATTAAGAAACAGAAAAAACTTTACCACCAACAAGCTGGGCGTCCACTCAGAGACCTAATCTGAAGTCAGCAATTACACAGACGACAGGTGGATAAATCCACAAAGATGGGAAGAAATCAGCGCAAAAAGGCTGAAAACACCCGAAATCAGAATGCCTTTCCTCCTACAGAGGATTGCAGTTCCTCATCACCAATTGAACAGGGCCTGATCGAGAATGAATGTGAGGAATCAACGGAATCAGGCTTCAGAAGGCGGATGATGAGAAACTTCTGTGAGCTAAAAGAACATGTTCTAGCCCAATGCAAGGAAACTAATAATCTTGAAAAAAGGTTTAACGAAATGTTAACGAGAATGGACAATTTAGAAAGGAATATAAGTGAATTAATGGAGCTGAAAAACACAATACAAGAACTTCGCGAAGTATGCACAAGTCTAAACAGTCG
>PVKV010009533.1:59285-80790 GCA_004027835.1 Alouatta palliata
ATATGTGAAAAGACCTAATCTACGTTTGATAGGTGTACCTGAATGTGACGAAGAGAATGAATCCAAGCTGGAAAATATTTTTCAGGATATTATCCAGGAAAACTTTCCTAACCTAGCAAGGCAGGACAATACTCAACTCCAGGTAATACAGAGAACACCACAAAGATATTTCTCAAAAAGAGCAACCCCAAGGCACATAATCATTAGATTCACCAGGGTTGAAACGAAGGCGAAAATACTAAGGGAAGCCAGAGAGAAAGGACAGGTTACCCACAAGGGGAAGCTTATCAGACTCACAGCAGATCTCTCAGCAGAAACCCTAGAAGCCAGAAGAGAGTGGGGGCCAATATTCAACATCCATATTCAACATCCTTAAAGAAAAGAACTTTCAACCCAGAATTTCATATCCAGCCAAACTAAGTTTCGTAAGTGAAGGAAAAATAAAATTTTTTATGAACAAGCAAGTACTCAGAGATTTCATTACCACCAGGCCAGCTTTACAAGAGCTTCTGAAAGCAGCACTATATACAGAAAGGAACAACCAGTATCAGCCATTCTAAAAAATCCATCGGTAAGCTGCATCCAGACCCATCTCACGTGCAAGGATATACAGAGACTCAAAACAAAGGGATGGAGGAAGATTTGCCAACCAAATGGAGAGAAAAAAAAAAAAAGGAGTTAGAATTCTCATCTCTGATAAAATAGACTTTAAAGTAATAGAAACCAAAAGAGATAAGAAGGACATTGTATAATGGTAGAGGGATCAATGTAATGGGAAGAGCTAACGACCCTAAGTCTATGCGCACCCAATACAGGAGCACCCAGATACATAGGGCAACTTCTTGGTGACTTACAAAGAGACTTGGACTCCCAAACAATAATAGCGGGAGACTTTAACACTACATTGTCAATAGTGGATAGATCAATGAGACAGAAGGTTAACAAGGATATCCGGGACTTGAACTTATACCTCGAACAAGTAAACTTAATAAACATTTACAGAACTCTCTACTCCAAATCCACAAAACATACATTTTTTTTTTCAGTAACACATCACATTTATTCTAAAAGTGACCACATGGTTGAGAGTAAATCACTCCCCAGCAATTACATAGCATTTCATAGGTTTAAATGAAATATTGGTTGGCTGTTTGTTTTTTTCCTCCCTTATTCCTTCCTGTCTCCATTGTATAACACAATTATTAGTATAAAAGAGCTTTTTAATACCCATTTTTAGACTGCATTCTAGCCTGGACAATAGAGCAAGATTCCCATTCTCCCTCTTTTTCATCTTCTTTTTCCCTTTCTTTCATTCTCTTTTTTTTCTTTCTTCCTCTCTTTCTCCTTTTCTTTTTCTTTCTTAAAAAAAAAAAAAAGACTTGATCCTTATAAGAATTACTGTATTTCCTTTCTTCTTGATCTTCACACTCCTTTTTTTCTGAATCCTTCTTTTCTACCTTTAAGTATATTCAGATCTCCTTCATCAGGAAAACGTAAAACCCAAGTAAGAGCAAAACCTTTAGTGGAATATTTTCCAAATTCTATTTTATAAAACTCTGGTTCCTTAAAACATCAACTGCTGTTCAAAAATTTTTTCCACAGTGCAATGCCCATCTGCAAACTAAAAGTCCAGAGAAGTAAAATAATAAACTATGTTAATTTAATTAAATAATAAAAAAACTTAATGAAAAAGTTACCATTTGTAGGATGAGTATTAAAGGGAAAAAAATCTCTACATAAAATGACAAATAAGAAATTTCTCCAACCTGAAGAATAATGAATGAATGAATGAATGAATGAATGAATATTTTTAGAAGACAGAAAATAGAGACTAAAGTAGGGATAAGTAGTAAAAAGAAAAAATTGTCAAAGAAAAGACTGACAAATTTGACTACCTCAAAATTACAAATTATAGTCACTTCATATTGTCAAAAGACCAATGAAAATTTTTTTATGACCACTTTTTGTTTTTAAGCAACTCTTACATTTAGATTTTATGACTACAGAAGACTGAAAATGGCTTATCCAGAAAAGTTAAATACATTAAATTAATATGGATCGTTAGCATCTCAGAAATATACTAACAATAAATCATAATAAAACCCAAAAAAGGGCCAGGCACAGTGGCTCACACTTATAAATCCCAGCACTTAGAGAGGCCAAGACAGGAGAATTGCTTGAGTCCAGGAGCTCAAGACCAGCCTGGGCAACAGAGTGAGACTGTTTCTAAAAAAAAAAAAAAAAAAAATTTTTTTTTTTTAATTAGCTGGGCATGGTGGTACATGCCTGTAGTACTAGCTGCTCAGGAGGCTCAGGCAGGAGGATTCCTTGAGCCCAGGAGTTTGAGGTGCCACTGCACTCCAGCCTGGCTGATAAAGTCAGACCCCATCTCTAAGGAAAAAACACCAACCAACAAAGGCACTTAAATGTTGAGTATAAAATAATAAAATTATGAGAAATCATAGTAAGAGTGAATGCACATAACCTTTATGAAAATAAGGCTAATATGGACTTCTTGGTGAACATGAAAGCATTCTTCTCAGCAAGTTTATTGTGACATGGTCACACTGTAGTTCACTTCACCTACTCACCACCATAATATAGAAATGAGTGATTGGCAAATACGTTTTTCTGCTGATTTTTTAAAATAAAAGCTGTCAAATATAGAAGAGACAAAAAAGCCAGGAAATCTTATAAACATTGCTTTAGTACAGTAGGTCATTTCTATTCTTGTTTACTTCATGAAGTATTTCATGTATCACCTCAAAAAATTAATCTTCTCGCTGGGCGTGGTGGTGCACACCTGTAATTCCAGCACTTTGGGAAGGCGAGGCAGGTGGATCACCTGAGGCCAGGAGTTTGAGACCAGCCTGGGCAACATGGTAAAACCCTATCTCTACGAAAAATACAAAAATTAGCCAGGTGTTGTGGTACACAGCTGTAATCCCAGCTAATCAGGATACTGAAGCATGAGAATCACTTGAACCTGGAAGGCACAGGCTGCAGTGAGCTGAGATTGTGTCCTGCACTCCAGCCTGGGAGAAAGAGTGAAACTCTATCTAAAAAAAAAAATTATCTTGATATATCATGTTTTCTGAATGTTCCACTTTTGAATTTTCCAAGCTGTCCAATACATTTTCTTAATAAAATGCTTGGAGCTGATTTTTTCTTTTTGGATTTCTTGCCTTGTTGACTTTTCCTCTTTATCCATAAGCTAATCACCAAATACATTTTGTCATTATTTTGAAGCCATTATTTTGAACAAACTGTTATCTGTTAAGTCAATTTAGAATGGGTAAATATTCCTACGTTAGAATAGGAAAGTATTTTACGTCCATCTATTCCTTTTCCAATTATTTTCTATTCTTTATCTAGTTCCAAATTTCTGACCTAAAACCTTTTATTTCACTCTAAAGAACTATTATTTCCTGCAAGGCAGGTCTACTGGTGACAAATTCTCTTAATTTCTGTTTATCTGAGAAAGCCTTTATTTCTCCTTCACACCTGAAGAATAATTTCACTGGATATAGAAGACTAGGTTGGTACTTTTTCTCTGAACACTTTATATCTCACTCCACTCTCTTCTTCCATGGTTTCTGGTAAGATTTCTTATCTTTATTCCTCTCGTATTTTCCTTCCTTGGAGCTTCTTTTAGTATTTTCTATGTCTTTCTTTTCCTGCAATTTGAATATGATGTGTGTAGGTACACATATTTTGGTATTTATTCTTCTTGGTGTCCTCTGAGCTTCCTAGCTCTGTAGTTTTGCGTCTGTCATTAATTTCGGAACATTCTTGGCTATTACTACTTCAAATCTCTCTCCTGCTGTTTTCTAATTCTTGTGGTATTCAAATAATGTGTTACACCCTTTTAAATTGTCCCGCAATTCTTAGATATTCTGCTTTTTTTTTTTTTTTTTCATTTTTATTTCTCCTTGGCATTTCTGTTTGGTAAGTTTTATTTACCTATGTTCAGGATCACTGATTCTTTCCTTAGCTGTGTCTAATACACTGATGAGCCCATCAAGTGCATCCTTCATTTCTATTACAATGTTTTTTATTTCTAGCATTTTCTTTTGATTCATTTTCAGTGTTCCCATCTCTCTGCCTGCATTATGTACCTGTTCTTGCATGTTGTCTATTTGTTCCATTAGAGATTTTAATATATTAATCAGTTAAATTCCTTATCTGATAATTCCTAAATTTGTATCATATCAGTTTAGTACTGCTTACTTTGTTTTAGTCTGTGTTTTTTTCTTCTTGCCTTTTAGCATGCTTTGTAATTGTTAAAAGTAGAACATGATGTATTAGGTAATAGGATCTGAGGTAAACTGTCTTTTAAAATGAGGCCTCAGGTTAATCTGGCTAGGAAGTAGGCTGTGTTTAATGTCTGCAGTAGCTGTAGGTGCCAGAAGTTTCTGTATCTTCTAGTGTCCTTGTTGTGTTTTGTTTTTAATATCAGTGTCTCTGGTTTCCCTAAGAATTCCTTCTTACATAGTTAGAGCTTCTCCATTTGTAATCCATTGTTATTATACTGGAGTCTTGAAGACATGTGTCTTAAGTCTTTTTGTACTGCTATAGCAAAATACCTTAAATTGTGTAACTTACAGACAACAGAAAATTATTTCTTAGTTTTCAAGCTGAGAAATCCAAGATCAAGGTACTGGCAGATTCAGTGTCTAGTGAGAGCCTGTTCCTCACAGATGACACCATGTTGCTGTGTCCTCACATGAAGGAAGAGGGAAGGGGCAAATAGGTTCCTCAAGCTCTTTTACTGGGGTAACTAATTCCATTCGTCAAGGTAGAGCACTCATGACCTAATCACCTGCCAAAGGCCCACCAATTCATACCTTGGGGATGGGGGGGTTAGGTTTCAAAATGTAAATTTTGGAGGGACACAAACATAGCAACATGGTAGTAGGGTGTGGGGAGGGAAAGCATTCTACAAACTTATGATTAAATCTCAGTCTTTCAGTGGTCTTGTGTTTGTACTGAGAAGTGTTTCTTAGTTGTTTTTTCTTTTCTCCCTTAGGTGATATTGGAAGAAATATAAAGGGGCTTGTGGTTGGCTAACTACCTTTCCCCCAGAACAAAAAAGGCTCTGGAAACATTTCCCTTGGAGTTAGAATTTCCTTTGCTAGGGAGAATAGAATGCTATGGATCTCTTTCAAAATGGTTACTTTTCCCCTCCCACTGATGTAAACATGAGGGATTTTTTGTCCCCTGGATTTTTACTGTGAGAACCTGGTGAGGTTCTTGGAGGCAAAACCCATGAAAGTGGGAGGTCCCTCTAAGACTGGGCCCGAAGGAGTTCCTCACTTTCATACTGGCCCACACTTAGCCTCAGCCATTTTTCAAATCTCCCATGTAAGTGTTAGAGCTCCAGCAGCTTCTGCTCCAGGTAAACTGATCTGGCTTTGACTCACTGTACTTGCATGCCTGTCCAGATTTTAGAGTGAAGGCTTGTCCTGTGGCCTCAATTCTCTGACAGTTCTAAAGTCAGTGACTCAAATGACTTTCAAGCTCTTTACATGTTGGAGCTGAAGTACTTGTTTTTCAAATACCAACTGTAAAATTCTACCATGATATGGTTTGGCTGTGTTCCCACACAAATCTCATCTTGAATTGTAGCTCCCATAATCCCCATGTGTGGTGGGAGGGACCCGGTGGGAGGTAACAGAATCATGGGGGTGGGTTTTCCCATGCTGTTCTAGTGATGATGAGTAAGTCTCAAGAGATCTGATGGTTTTATAAAGGGCAGTTCCCCTGCAAATGCTCTCTTGCCTGCTGTCATACAGGACATGGCTGTGCCCCTCCTTCACCTCCTGCCATGATTGTGAGGCCCCCCCAGCCGTGTGGAACTGAGTCCACTAAGCCTCTTTCCTTTATAAATTACCCAGTCTTGGGTATGTCTTTATTAGCAGTGTGAGAATGGACTAACACATATCACTTCTACTGACTCTCCCTCATCTTTCAACTACTCCAGGTAAGGAAACACTATAGCAGGCATTCCAGGTTATGAAGGGAATATGTAGGAGGCCACATCAAGAGCACAGAGCAGTTCTTGTTTGAGGTCTTAGAAGCTGGAAATACTTTTCCTTTGGCTGCTTATAAGAGAAGTTGAATGAAGATCTGTTATGATTTCTGCAGTCACTAAATCAGTCTTATTTACCTTTTTCTAATTAACGCTTTTCTGTATAGCTTTATCTAACTTAGAGTTTCGGGAGCACAGTGTCTAAAGGAAGAATCTGATTTCTGTTTTTTCTTCTAAAATAGTAAACTTTAAAGATGGTTTCTTAACATAGTCTTTCAGATACACTAAATAGTTCTAATAAAATTTGTAAAATATTTTGAGATTGACTTTTCTTAGTTACCAGCACCACTTTGACAATCTTCTGACACTCCATTAGTTCAACAGGTAATTATTTAGTAGGACATAAAGAACACACAGTACGATTATCATGATATTTAAATGTTATTACTAGAGGCTGCTCTGCCTATGGAGTAACCATTCTTTATTCCTTTACGTTCTTAATATACTTGCTTTCACTTTACTGTATGAACTTGCCCTGAATTCTTTCTTGTGTGAGATCCAGGAATCCTCTCTTGGGGTCTTGACAGGACTCCTGTCCAGTAACACCTTTCTAGTGGCCACAGAAGGGACAATTCTAAGGAAATCCCAACCCAAAGGCTAACTTTGGGTAACTGGTGGGGTATGGTAACGTCTTTCTGGTGAATCACAGAAGGGACAATACTGAGGAGACCCTCTGACCCTCCTAAGACTGCAGCACTGATTGGCCAACTTTGGGTAAGTGGGGTGCATACACCCAGGTAAAGGATAGAATTGGGTTTGAGGCGCAACTTAGTGGAGTTAAAGTCTCTCCTAAGACAGAGTGGGTTAAAGGACCCTCTCAATAAAAGGCTAGGGTGCTTGACTGAACTTTGGCTAGAGGCCCAGCTTAGGATGGTTAGATTCCTTCCTAAGATTTAGGTGGTTAGCAGCCCCTCTCAGTAATGTCTCTCTAAGCTAAGAATGGGCTTGGCACTATGGATGTTAACTGCTATTCTGTTTGAATTAATCTGCCTTGCACTCTGCTGACAGCAGTGGGTAACAGGATTAGGCATAAACAGGATGGTGGGACATGGGAGCTTTTACCTCCCTACAAGGGGAAACTTAAGTGCTGATGGGACTGCTAGGAAAGATCCCTTCCTAACTGACAAGTGGCTGCCTGAAATGCGCGGGTCCTTCTCTGGCCTCCCTGAGTACCTTGCCTTCCCCACCCTCCACAAGCAATGCTTTTCTCCCTTCCCTCCCCTTTCCTCTCTGTGCAAACAGGTTGAATGAATGGCAAAAATCACTGTTTCTCTCCTTTTTTTTTAATTAACAAAAAAGAATTTGTGAGGCCAGTCTTAAGCTGTAGTGAATCTAGTGTGCTTTATGTGTCTTTCTGTATTGTTCTGTCATAAAGAGGTATACCTTAGGCTAAAACACAGGCTTAGAATCCCATAAGCCCACTGTTCAAGATGGCTCAGGATACCAGTCAGTTATAAACTTTGCTGCAGTTCCCTGAAAGAAAACCGGATGAGGTTTTCGTCTTGGCTTGTATGTCCTTGGGAGCTTGACCTTGTACCCATGTGGCCTTGCTTCGTCTTTTTACAATGGTGGCCCAGGTTCAGGGTTCAATTCCTGGCTTAGGGAATGAATCCTTTTCTTCTGTCTGCCTGTGTATTTATATGTGTTATGTGTGTGATATGAAACAGCTTTGATTAACTGGTTTAAAAATAAGTGCTTAAGTCAAATATTTTGTCAGAAAAGTAAAAAGTGTAATGCCTTTTAGTTTACGTGATTTAAGTAATCCTGGAGAAACTGAAACAATTCTACATGTAAGGTGTGTAAGGAAAGTGAAATGTGTTTTTGGTAAAAGATTATAAGAAGGCATACGAATGTGGATTTTTTTTTTTTGTGCCTAGTTTAAAAAGTTAAAGGATTATTTTAAGTTAGATAAGATAAAGCTAAAGGTTTAAGCAAGTTGTGGAAGGTTTGTGAAAAATTAATCTTGTAAAAGATATTGTGTGTGTGAACATATTGGCTCAAGTTAAAGGGGTGTTCAGTTTTTCCAGAAATTGAACATTGGAATAAAAGCACAACAGGTTTTGCTTACAGCACTGATCTGCTCTTTAACAGAAATTCATAAAGGGTTATAAAAGGTTTATGAGAACCTCACCTTATGGTCAAACATTAAAATTCGGTAGATGTCAATAAGGTTTTATTGAAAATTGGGTTTAACATTAATAGTACACTAATGTAAAGGTGGAATTGGGCTTATTTGATAAAAAAATCATAAAGGACGCAGTGTCAAATGTGAAATAGTGTTTAGCTTTCTTTGGGCTATATCTGTAAACATATGTTATAGTATGTGTTCCAAAATAATGGGAAACTCCTATAATTCTGATACAACTTAGTGTACATTATAACTGTTACGTAAAATCATTGTATGGCACAGAAGTAACCAAATTTCTTTGTCAATTGTGTTTTTAACTGTGGTTGTCCTAAAACTTTTTGTCATCCATAGACGACTGTCTTGTTTTGATCTTCTTCAAAAGGAGATTTATTATTATTATTTTGAAACTGAGTCTCACTCTGTATCCCAAGCTGGAGTGCAGTGGTGCCATCTTGGCTCACTGCAACCTCTGCCTCCCAGGTTCAAGCGATTCTTGTGCCTCAGCTTCCCGAGTAGCTGGGATTACAGGCACATGCCATCTATGCCAGGCTAATTTTTGTGTTTTTAGTAGAGACAGGGTTTGACATGTTGGCCAGGCTTGTCACGAACTCCTGACCTCAGGTGATCCACTCGCCTCAGCCTCCCAAAGTGCTGGGATTTTACAGGCATAAGCCACTGCACCAAGCCCCAAAAGGTGATTTATAATAAACTATACAACTCTAACAAGTGTTCTTCAATGCAGATTTCATGTAAGTTTGGATATTGTGACATTAGAAAAGGGAAAAAGAAACTTTCAGGACTCTCATGGAAAGATAAAATGTTCATGTATATCAAGCAGGAGTTGACTGCATGAACTGAACTAACAGAAGTCTGAAGTAATCTTTTTTGACTTTTTGCTTAAAACATTGCTGATCCTCTGTTTTGTTTTTTCAGAGTCAAGGAAACCTTTCTTTTAAGCTATTCACAGCTTTTAACAATTAAGAAATGTATACACTCATAAACAAAATTTGGAGCATATTTGTTTCTCTCTATCTGATTTCTCCAGAATTTGGAAACTATCTGTGAGGATCTTAACTTATGGCAATATAGTTATTTGCATAAATGCAATAAGAATCTGTTTTCTTTTGCAACAGGACACAACTGGAGAAACAGGTTATTTTACCAAGGCTTTGACTGGAATGGCATGCTTTCCTAAAAGAATCAAACTTGACTTTAAAGCCAACAGAAGCCCCTGGGGAAAACTGGTCTCATTCTTTGTCTACACCATCTCTCTATAGGGCTCCTAACCTGTAGTAAGTAAGGAATGTCACTTTCTGACAGATCCAGGAGCCCCAAGTTATCTTGGGACCTCAAGAGGAGAGAACCTTACCTAACTCATAGGTATTTCAGGGTATACACCCATGGGTGGGCCGGGCTTGAAAAAAAAAAAAAAAAAAAAAAAAAGGTCTTCTCTTCAAGTCCTTATGGAAGAGTTCCATCAAAACCAACTTTAAAAGCCTATATGACAAATAATTATTCTTGCTGTACTTTATACAAATAATCAGGCCATGGATAATAAAGCAAATCAGTCTTACCATGATTTGTCTTTAGTAAAAATGGAAAACTGGAGAGAGAAAAATTATGTTTCAAAAACTATGGTATACTTGTTATTAAATTCTAGTCTCATCAGTGGTTTTTGAGTTTCCCTGCAATTTAGACTAACCCTGCTTATTCCTGTGGCTGCTGCTCAGAAGAAACAGGAGGGACTGGTAATGTAAAAATCTGGATCAATATTCTAATCCTGGGCACATACTGGAATCATCTAGCAACTCTTTATCAGCTTGGTTCCAACAGCTGCCCAGTTCGTGGAAACCATTCTAATTTTGTTAACGTGGGATAATCTTGCTTATTGTGCTTTACTGTTGTGGAATATATTATTGTTGTACTCTTTGTGTAGAAATGCAGGATAAGCTTGCCAAATTTTTTTTTAACACTTATTAATCTTCCAGATTTCACCTTTTGTCAGAACTCAAGAGGTATGAGCTCCTCTCTATCCTGAACACGAGAGAGTCTAATAAGCAGGAATATCATTGCCCCATTCAGTCTGAAGGTTACAAAAGACGGATCTTTGTCCCTCTGCAATCCTTAGGATTAAGCATTCTCTTATAAAAGCGAGAAGGGAAATGTCAGAGGCATTTGAACCAGAGAAACTCCATCTTGAACAGGGGCTGGGTAAAATAAGGCTAAGATCTGCTGGGCTGTATTTCCAGAAGTAAGTTAAAGCATTCTTAATCACAGAAAGAGATAGGAGGTCAGCACAAGATACATATCATAAGGACCTTGCTGATAAAACAGGCTGCAGTAAAGAAGCTGGCTAAATCCCACTAAAACCAAGATGTTAAGGAGAGTGACCTCTGGTCATCTTCACTGATACACTCCCACTAGCGCCATGACAGTTTACAAATGCCATAGCAATGTCAGGAAGCTATTCTATATGGTCTAAAAAGGGGAGGCATGAATAATCCACCCCTGGGTTAGCATATCATCAAGAAATAACCATAAAAATAGGCAACCAGCAGTGCTTGGGGCTGCTCCGTCTATGGAGTAGCCAATCTTTATTCCTTCACTTGCTTAATAAACTTGCTTTCAATTAAAGAAGTTATTACCAGAAATACAGAATAGAAATAGAGTCACACAATGCACCACACAATGCCACTTTAGGCAATACCGGACTGCATATAGGATGGTGATTTCATAAGATTAAGATGGAGCTGAAAACTCGTATCTTTTAGTGACATCATAGCACAACACATTACCCTTCCTATATTTTGAAATGTTTAGACACACAAATACTTACCATTGTGTTACAAATGCCTACAGTATTCAATATGTAACATGATATACAGGTTTGTAGCTCAGAAACAATAGGCTATGCCATACAGCTTAGGTGTGTAGTTGGCTATGCTATCTCAGTTTGTGTGAGCACACTCTATGATGTGTGCACAGCAATGAGATTGCCTAACAATGCATTTCTCAGAATGCATTTCTGCCATTAAGCAACACATGACTGTATACAGAAATATTAATATTATGTTAATACAATAATTAGGAGAATACAATTATGGGTGATTTTGTTTTCCATCTTCTGCATTTTCCAAAAGTTTGTAATGTATTCATATTACTTCTATAGGTCAAAAAATATTACTGATGCCTATTACAATGAAAGTGGTATGTCAGGCAATATATACAAAAAAATAAAAATGTATATACTACCAGGTCTTTGATTCCCAGGGGTTTTTCAGCTATTGGGGGAATAAATTACAATGTGAGTTAGTGTATGGCTAACAGTTTCTAAGTACAGAACTTACATCTTCAAAAAACGTTGCAGGCACTGAGTTACATAGTTACTGAAATAAGCTACTGATGTCTCCACAATTCTAACTTAAGAGCATGCTAATTTGGATGGCTAGCCTATTCTTTCTTGAAAGGAAGCCTTCAATTTACCTTAGAACTGCCTCCATTTTTTTTTTTTTAACTTACTTCCCACTAACAGATGGCATAGGCTGTGTTCTCCTAATCAATTTACCAATTTTAAGATTGACTTTCTTTTTTTTAACTATCAAATTCTAATTGAATTTCATTGACTATGCCACGCTCAGGACAGTTCTCAGTTTTATAAGGGCTGTAACAAAAAAACAATTTGGGAGCCTTCTTTAAGAAGAATACAAAACTGCAAATACAAAAATAGGTCAGGGTCTTAGGTTAACATCAAAGAAGTGCCTGAAGCTTCAAGTCTGTTACCTTCAAGGTAAATTTCTTTTCCAGTCATGGTTCCCAAATGAATTATTCTTTTCACTAATCCTGTATAATACTTACAGGAGAGATATATGTAAGAATATATATATATACACATATGTAAGAACATATATCTCTCCTGTAACTATTATACAGGATTATAATATCCTATAAGTATTACGTGTAAGTATTATAAGTAATACTGTATGTATAAGTATTATAAGTATCTTGTAGGTATTATACAGTATTATTACAGGATATCTATATCCTGTAAGTATTTTATATATATATACACGTGTGTGTGTGTATATATATACACACATATACACACATTTCTCATTTCATATTTTTATGACAATTGTTAAAAATTTTATATATATAAAATATATATTTATATATAATATATATAAATAAATATAAAATATTTATATAAAGTTTCTCATTTCAAATATTTTTATGCAAGTGTTAAAAATTTTATTTATATATTTATATATAAATATTATATATAAATAAATATATTTATATATGTTTATATATGTATATATTATATACATAAATAAATTTTTATATATTTATGAATACATTATATAATTTATATATATATATATTTATATATATAAGTAAATTTTTTAACAATTGTCATAAAAATCTATGAAATGAGAAACTTTATAATCAGCATTTTACTTTAAACAACAAACATGAAAATAACATTCCAGAAAAAAAAAAATAGGGATTCACATTGCATTTCCTATAGCAGTACCCAGAGAAGCTTAGTGCAGTGGCTTAGATACGAACTCTGGAGTCAAAACGCCTGGGTTCAAATTTCAGCTTTACTACTTAACAGCTGAGAGACCTCAGACAACTAACACAACACAACCACTCTGTTGGCTTGATGTCCTCACCTATAAAATGAAAATAGTACTTACCTAATGAGGATGTTGTAAGAATTACGTTCGAATTAGAAGAACAGCAAGATTATTTAGCATGTGTAAAATTCTTAAAATCTGGCACATGATAAGTGTAATATAAGTGTTAGCTGCTATTATTAGTAAATCACTTATAATTCAATTTCGGAAATTAATTCCATTTCCTGAGCATATCAACTAACATTCAGAGTTCTATAAATCTAACTGAATTTATTACAATAATTTGCTAATACTGAAAAAACCCTCAATTTCATCAACAAGAAACATACTGAATGAATTAATGGTATATCAAGATCATGGAACCACTAGGTCACAAACAAAAAACATGAGGCTGATCTATATTTACTGACATGGAAAGAGGTCTGTGATATAATATTAGTGTGTAAGATTCTATTCACTGTTCTTAGGTATGTATTTTGTTTGCTGTATGTATATGTACAAAGGTTTCTATTCACATAGAAAATGCCTGGAAGAATTCATGCCATCCTACAATCAGTGGTTACATCACAGGACAGAACTGGGAAACTAAACTTACAATAATATACTTATGTACTATTACAGTTTTCTATTTTATAGAATGTGCATGCATTATTTTTCCAATTTAATTTTTAAAATCTGAGTTAGAAAAAAAAGGTCAACCCACCTCGGTGTGTCTACAAACTTCTCGATCAGCACAGCATCGTCACTGAAACACTTCTTAGCTTCTCTCCGTGCTGATTCTAACTGTTCTTGAAATTCTTGTGCTGATCTAACGATCCTCATTCCCTAAGAGAGAAAAGATGATTATGACTACCACATAAATAAAACAAAGAAGACGAGCCTGAAATGGCAAACACAAGCATGCACAACCTTACTTTTCCTCCTCCACCCCGGACGGCTTTAATCATGACGGGATAGCCAATTCTCCCAGCATGTTCCTTCAGGCACTGGTCTGACTGGTCCTCACCATGATAACCCTCCACAACAGGGACTCCAGCAGCAGCCATTATGGATTTGGATGTGCTTTAGAGTGGGAAAGAAAACAACATGTGCCAGTTCTATAAATTATTTTATTCCAGAGAAACATACATTATAGCCCAGTCTATAAATTACAATAGAACCCTTTAAAGAAAACATCGAGTCTGAGACAACAAAATAATACAGATTTATGATGTCTGTTAGTTTTCCTCATTTCATGTGGTAGCTCATCTCACCTTATTTTTAATCCCAAGATACTAACATATTGATTAGAAACATTAAATATTTTCTGTAACTCAATGGAATTTCCCTATGTTGCAGATAAATAACTTATGCCTATCAAAACAGAAGGGTAGAATTAAAATACCTATTATACGTAAAACAAACTTTTTTTTTTTTTTTTTAAGAGACAGGGTCTCACAGTGCTGCCCATGCCAGAGGGCAGTGGTACAATTATACCTCGCTGTAGCCTTCAACTCCTGAGCTCAGGTGATCCTTCTGCCTCCGCCTCCTAAGCAGCTGGGACTACAGGTGTGTGTCACCATATCCAGCCGAATTTTTTTTTTTGAGATGGGGTCTTACTCTGTTGCCCAGACTGAAGTATGATGGTGTGATCATAGCTCATTGCAGCCTTGATTTCCTGGGCTCAAGCAATCCTCCCACCTCAGCCTCCCAAGATGCTGGAATCACAGGCACATGACACCATGCCTGGAATGTTAAAAACATTTTGTAGGGACAGGGTTTCCCTATGTTGCCCAGGCTGGTTTTGAACTTCTGGACTCAAGCGATCCTCCTGCTTTGGCCTCCCAAAGTGCTGGGATTATAGGTGTGAGCCACTGTGCCAAGGCCTGGCTGAATTAAAAAAAAAAAATTTTTAGAGACAGAGTCTCAATAAGTTGCCCAGGCTGGTCTTGAATTCCTGGCCTCAACTTATCCTCCTGCCTCAGCCTCCCAAAACACTGGTATTACAGTCATAGCCACCATGCCTGGCCCAAACTATTTCAAATGACTTTGATACAGTTATATTTTAAAAGATATAAATTCATACCTCTTTATACCCATGTCTCTAATTGCAGATGAAGGAGGACCTATAAAAATAATTCCTTCTTCCATACAAAGTTCAGCAAATTCCATGTTTTCTGAAAGAAAGCCATATCCTGGATGGATAGCCTAGAAATGAGAAATAAAATGAAAATCTTACTCATTAGTGCTCAGCTGGCAACACCTTAATGCAGGTGAAGCCGTCTTCCTCAGAGGCCTCTCTCTACACTGCTAATAGTATGGTCTCTCTCAAAATCTGTTTCCAAAGAAACATCTGAAACATTCAGAGGAAAGCTCTGAAGCCTTACCTAAACCAGACAAATCTAGAGTTCTTTTTATTGAGATAATATATACATAACAAAACATTTGCCATTTTAGTCACTTTTAAGTATGTAACTCAGTGGCATTAAGGACACTCACAATGATGAGCAACTGTCACCACCATCCACTTCAGGATGTTTTAACCTCCAAACGTAATTCTCTGTTCCCTCCTTTTCCTTAGTCCCGGGGTAACCAGCATTTTACTTTCTGTGTTTATGAATCTGCCTAGCCAAAGTACCTCATATATGTGGAAGTGTATAATAATTTGTCTAGTTTGGCTTGTTTCACCTAGCATAATGTTTTCAAGGTTCATTCACGCAGCACATATCAGAATTCCATTTGTTTTTAAGGTTGAATAATATCCGGTTTGTATACATTTTGTTAATCCATTCATCTCTTCATGGACATATGTGCTATTTCTATACATTGTGAATACTGCTGCTATGAACACTGGTATACAAGTATCTATTTGAGTCTCTGCTTTAAATTCTTTTGGCTGTATACCAAAAGTGGAATTGCTGGATCATATGGGACAGAAGTTTCTGTATTTAAATTCAAAACAATACTGCAATTGGGGTAGAATGTCAAGGAGTAAAGGGCTTCAGCATGGTAAGGGGAATTTGTCTATTCTGTCTCTGTGTAAAACTGGCCTAGAATTGAAATCACGGCATCCAAAAGCTGAAAAGAGAACACTGGCTCAATACCTCATTTATCTGCAGGTCACTATCTATCAATGTCATCTTTCCAGAAAAAAAGCTAAGAAGCAAATGAAAGTCATATATTCAAGTCTACAGGAGTGCCCCCTTATCCAGGGGGTATATATTCCAAGACCCCTAGTGGGTGCCTGAAATGATGACTACTACATAACTGGACTGATACCAATTGGACCACGCTTCTGTTCATGTCTTCCAACCACAAATGTAATGCCTTTCCCATCTTAACTAAGCACTTACACCATGCACTGTGGCCATAACTTTTGCAGCTTGAGGCGCAACAGGAAAATAGCATGAACTTGTTTTTCCTTATTCACAATTTCACAGATAGAAACTTGGTTCTTAACAAGAACCAAGAAAACTCAGCATATGTATTTTTTTCTTTCCTTGAGAATTTTCACCTTTTCACTTAAGCATTTTATGGCTTCTCTTTGGCATAAGTGAACTGCCACCATCATTACTCTTGCACGTTGGGGCCGTTATTTAAATAAAATAAGGGTGACTTGAACACAAGCATGGCAGTACTGTGAGTCGATTTGATGACCTGGATGGCTCGTGAGCGACTAACAGGTAGGGAGCATAGACAGCATGGAGACTCTGGACAGAGGGATGATTCACATCCTGGGAAGGACAAAGCGGACTGTGTGGGACCTCATCATGCTACTCAGAATGGCGTGCAATTTAGAACTTGATTTCTGGAATTTTCTATTTAATATTTTCAAACCTTTGTAGACTGCAGGCAACTGAAACCACTCAAAGCAAACCGTGGATAAAGGGGGACTACTGTATGTGTACTTTTAGTGAAAAAGGCATCCCTCTGACTTCAGCCTAGTTACTTTTAATTTACTCAGAATTTTAACAAACATACTTATTGGTATTTCAGCCCACAGAAGAGGAAATTCAGTAACTGGAGGAGAGCAAGATTTCTAAGAGTGAACACACCGACAGCAAAAAGGAAAGAAAAAGAAGAAAGCAAAAGGCAGAGTGGGTTTGGATGATTTAATGAGTGATGAAGCCACTCTCTCTCCAACATCAGTAGCTCTGAGGGGATTTGTTCTTCTAAAATAATCAGTATTATAATTATGACCAAAACAATGTAAAAAGACAAAAGCTTAGCCAACCCTATTTCAAAATAGCTACATTCAAAGAACATTTCAAGATTAAAGGGGTAAGTCTCAGATGTCTGGGAAACTCATACGTATAGAAAAACCCACATCCTAGTGACAGGAAACAGTAAAATGCCAGATAGGATAAAAATGCTCGATAGTCACATTTTACAGCCAGTTTGGAGTTTATTTTAAACCAAGGTTCGATTTTATAACTTTTATCTTAGGTTTGGGGGTACATGAAGATTACATAGGTGAATACATGTCACAGGGGTTTGTTGTACAGATTATTTCATCTCCCAGGTATTAAGCCCAGTACTCAATAGTTCTCTTTTCTGCTCCTCTCCCTCCCACCTTCCCCACTCAAGTAGAGCCCAGTGTCTTTTGTTCTTCTTTGTGTTTATAAGTTCTTATCATTCAGCTCCCAATTCTAAGTGAGAACATGCAGTATTTGGTTTTCTGTTCCTGTGTTAATTTGCTAAGCATAATGGCCTCCAGCTCCATCCATGTTCCCAGAAACGTATTATACCATCCTTTATTATGGCTGCATAGTATTCCGTGGTATAAATGTACCACCTTTTCCTTATCCAGTCTGTCACTGATGGGCATTTAGGCTGATTCTGTGTCTCTGCTATTGTGAATAGTGCTGCAGAGAACATACGTACACATGTGTCTTTATGACAGAATGATTTACATTCCTCTGGGTATACAACCAATAATGGGATTGCTGGGTGGAATGGCAGTTTTGCTTTTTGCTCTTTGAGCAAATCATCCTGCTGCCTCCCACAATGGTTGAACTAATTTACACTACCACCAACAGTGTATAAGTGTTCCCTTTTCTCCGCAACCTCCTGGCATCTGTCATTTTTTTTTTTTTGTCTTCTTAGTAATAGCCATTTTGACTAGTGTGAGATGGTACTCATTGTGGTGTTGATTTGCATTTCTCTAATGATCAGTGATATTGAGCTCTTTTTCATGTTTGTTGGTCGCATGTGTGTCTTCTTTTGAGAAGTGTCTGTTTATGTCCTTTGCCCACTTTTTAACAGCATTGTGTCAGTAGCTCATTTCTTTTTATAATATGGATTCCATGTTATGGATATACCATATTTATTTGAATTATTTTCCAGTTTGTGGTTATTATGAATAATGGTGTTGTAAATGTTCACAGACAAGTCTGTGTGAACATATTTTTCATTCCTCTTAGGTAAATACCCAGGAGTACAATTGTTTTGTCATAATATGTTAATACATTGAACTCTTCAAGCAACAGATAAACAATTTTTCTAAAGGGATGATTTTATTTTGCATTTCCACTAGCAATGTATGATGCTTTCAAGTGTTTCCACATCCCTGCCCACGTTGTAATGTCAGTTTTTTTTATTTAGCCAAAGTAGCGGGTGCATAGTGTTACTGCACTTTTTAAACATAGTTGTTGAGACATAACTCACATACCCTAAAGCTCAGCCAACCAACCCACTGATTTTTAGTATACTTGGAATTGCACAATCATCACTATAAAATACTAACATCTAATAATTTAAGTTTTTAACACCCCAAAAAAGAAATCCTATGCCTATTAGCAGCCATTTCCCACTCCCTCAAACACCCCCAGCCCTAGGCAACTGTGAATCTCCTTTCTGTCTCTATAGATGTACCTATATGAACATTTCATATAAATGAAATCATATAATACCTGCAGTCTTTAGTGACTGGCTCTGTCACTGAATGTGATGTTTTCAAGGTTCATCCATTTTTTTGACATAAATCAGTACTTCGTTCCTTTTTGATGGCAAAATGATACTCCACTGTATGGTTATACTGCATTTTATTTATCCATTCATCAGTTGATAGACATTTGTGTTGTTTCCACTTTTTTGGCTACTATAAACAATACTGCTATAAACATGCAGATATTAATTTCTGTGTGGATGTGTTTTCATTTCTTTTGGGTATATACTGAAGAAGTGGAGGTACTAGTTCATCAAGTAACTCTATGTTTAATCTTTTTTTTTTCTTTTTCCTGAAGACTGCTGAGACAGATATGTTTAATCTTTTGATAAACTGCAAAACTGTTTTCCAAAGTGGCTGTACCAGTTTACCTTCTCATCAGTAATGTAGAAGGGTTCCAATTTCTCTGAGTCCTCACCAATACTTGTTATCATCTCTTTTTGATTATAGTATCCTACTGAAGTGGTATGTCACTGAGGTTTTGATTTGTAGCTCCCTAACAGCTTATATGTTGCACATCTTTTAATGGGCTTTCTGGTCATTTGTGTACCTTCTTTAGTGAAGGATCTATTCAAATATTTTGCTCATTTTTAAAAATTGAGTTTCTTAGCAACAATTTCAAGCTTTGAAGTCCATTTATCATTTTTTTCTTTCATAAACCTTTCTTATACTATTGTGTCTAAGAAATCTTCGCCTAATCCAAGGTCTCAAAGATTTTTTCCTATGTTTTCTTTTAGAAGTTTTATATGTAATCCAAGCACTTTGGAGGCCAAGGCAGGTGGATCACCTGAGGTCAGGAGTTCAAGACCAGCCTGGCCAACACAGTAAAACTCTGTTTTAATTAAAAAAAAAAAAAGAAGAAGAAGAAGTTTTATAGTTTTAGCTCTTACATTTAGGGCTATAATATACTGTAAGTTTATTATTTTAAGGCGTGAGGTAAGAGTCTAGGATCTAGAATTTAGGTTCATCTTTTTACAGAGATATCAAATTACTCTAGCATCATTTTTTGAAAAAATCCTCCTTTCCTTTATTGAAATACTTCAGCACCTTTATTCAAAATCAACTGACTACATATGTGTGAGTTTATATTTGGATTTTCTTTTCTTTTTTTTTCGAGACAGAGTCTCGCTCTGTCGCCCAGGCTGCAGTACAGTGGTGCGATCTCGGCTCACTGGAACCTCTCCCTCCTGGATTCAAGTGATTCTCTTGCCTCAGCCTCCTGAGTATCTGGGACGACAGGCACATGTCACCATGCTTGGCTAATTTTTTTTTTTTTTTTTTTTTTTTTAGTAGAGATAGGGTTTCACCGTGTTAGCCAGGATGGTCTTGATCTCCTGACTTCGTGATCCGCCCACCTCAGCTTCCCAAAGTGCTGGGATTACAGGCATGAGCCACCACACCTGGCCTATTTTTGGATTTTCTATCATGTTCTACTGACCTATGTTTTCATCCTTATACCAATACCACACTGTATTGGTTATTGTAGTTTTATATATTTTTTTGTCTGTTTCTTTTGTTTTGAGATGGAATCTTGCTCTGTCACCCAGGCTGGACTGCAATAACATGATCTTGGCTCCCTAGAACCTCTGCCTCCTGGGTTCCAGCAATTTTCCTGCCTCAGTCTCCCAAGTAGCTGGGATTACAGATGCCTGCCACCATGCCTGGCTAATTTTTGTATTTTTCACAGAGATGGGGTTTCACCACATTGGCCAGGCTGGTTTCAAACTCTTGACCTCAAGTCAGCCACTCACCTCGGCCTCCCAAAGTGCTGGGATTGCAGGAGTGAGCCACCGCACCTGGCATAATGAGTTCTGAAACAGAGTCTAAACCCTACAAATTAGTTAAGCTTTTTGAAAACTGTTTTAGCTATATATTAGGCTCTTTGGCTATTTTAGGACTAGCTTGTCAATTTTTTTTAAAAGAGCCTGCTGGGATTTTGATAAAGACTGCATTAAATATATAATGCCACCTTAACGATATTGAGTGTTCTGATGAAATGCCTGTTTATTTCTCTCAACAATGTTTTATAATTTTCAGTAAATATGTCTTGAGCTGCTTTTGCTAACTTTATTCCTAAGTATTTGATTGCTATTGTGATGTAACTGTTTCCTTAATTTCATTTCCAGAGTGTCTGTTACTAGTCTCCTTTCTTTTTAACAGATACTGAATTCAGTCTCAGCCCAAAATCTTCTCAAACTGATAAGCAACTTCAGCAAAGTCTCAGGATACAAAATCAATGTGCAGAAATCACAAGCATTCCTATACACCAATAACAGGCAAACAGAGGCCGGGCGCGGTGGCTCACGCCTGTAATCCCAGCACTTTGGGAGGCCGAGGCGGGTGGATCACGAGGTCAAGAGATCGAGACCACCCTGGTCAACATGATGAAACCCCGTCTCTACTAAAAATACAAAAATTAGCTGGGCATGGTGGCACGTGCCTATAGTCCCAGCTACTCGGGAGGCTGAGGCAGGAGAATTGCTTGAACCCAGGAGGCAGAGGTTGCAGTGAGCCGAGATCGTGCCATTGCACTCCAGCCTGGGTAAGAAGAGCGAAACTCTGTCTCAAAAAAAAAAAAAAAACAGGCAAACAGAGAGCCAAATCAAGAGTGAACTACCATTCACAGTTGTTACAAAGAGAATAAAACACCTAGGAATACAACTAACAAAGGATATAAAGGACCTCTTCAAGGAGAACTACAAACCACTGCTCAATGAAAT
>PVKV010009534.1:0-80596 GCA_004027835.1 Alouatta palliata
CTCCTTTCCTTTCCTTCCCTTCCCTTCCCTTTCCTTTCCTTTCCTTTCCTTTCCTTTCCTTTCCTTTCCTTTCCTTTCCTTTCCTTTCCTTTCCTTTCCTTTCCTATCCTTGTCTTGCCATAGTGTCCATGGTGAATTCATATGCCTTAATTTGCCTTGCCATGTTGCCAATTGTGCCTTGCCTTGCCTTCCTTGCTGTGCCTTAACATGGTGCCCATGGTTCCTTGTCTTGCCTTTCATTACCACGGTGCCTATGGTGCCTTGCTTGCCTTTCCTAAACATATTGCCCATGGTGCCTTCTCTGCCTTGCCTTACCATGTAGCCCATGGGGACTTGCCTTGCCTTGCCTTACGATGGTGCCCATGGTGCCTTGCCTTGCCATACCATGGCGCCTATGATGCCTTTTCTTTACTTTCTTTGCCTTACCATGGTGCCTATAATGCCTGGATTTGCATTACCTTGCCTTACCATGTTGCCCTTATGGCCATGCTTTGCCTTGCCTTGCCTAGTTTTGACTTACCAGGGTACTCACTGGTGCTTTGACATGCCTTCCCTTGCCTTTCTTTGCTTTGCCTTGCCTTCCTTTACATGGTGCCCACAGTGACTTCCTGACTTTCTTTGCCTTATCATGGTCCCCATGGTGCCTTGCATTGCCTCACCTTACTGTGGTACCTTTGGCACCTTACCATACCTTGCTTTGCCTCACCATTTTGCCCATGGTGCCTTCCCTTGCTATGTCTTGCCTTGCTTACCTTGGTGACCATTGTGCCCTGCCTTGCCTTATGTTACCATGGTGTTCATGGCACTTTGCCTTGACTTGCCTTGTTTTACCAGGATGCCTATGGTTCCTTGTCTTCCCTCACCTTACCATGTTGCCTTCTACTTTCACATTGCCTATGGTGCATCTCTTGTCGTGCCTTGCATTACCTAGGTGTCCATGTTGCCTTGCCTTTCATTACCTCATTGGGGCATATGGTGCCTTTCTGGGTCTTGCCTTGACCTACCAGGGCTCGATGTCATCTTGCCTTGCATTGCCTTGCCTTGTCTTGTTTGACCAATGTGCCCATGTTGCCTTGCAATGTCTTGCCTTGCTTATTTTGGTGCCTACGGTGCATTGCCATCCCTTGCATTGCCTTACCTTACCATGGTGACCATGATGTCTTGCCTTACCATGCTGCCCATCGTGCCATGGTTTATCTTCCCATGCCTTCCCAGTGTGCACACGGTATCTTGCTTTGCCTTGCCTTGCCTTACCATGGTGACCATGGTGCTTTTCCTTGCCATTCCTTGCCTTGACTGCTCTTGGTGCATTCGCATGACTTGTTTTGCCTTTCCATGTTGCCAATTGTGCCTTGCCTTGCTCTGCCTTAACATGGATCCCATGGTTCTTTGACTTGCCTGGAGTTACCAAGTTGCCCAAGTTGCCTTCCCTTGCCTTGCTTTACCACTTTGCCCATGGCATTGCTTTATCATGGTACCCATGGAGGCCTCACTTTCCCTTGTCATTACATGGTACCTACAATGGCTTTTCTTTCCTTGCCTTGCCTTACCATGGTACCTATAATGCCAAGACTTCCATATCCTTGCCTTACCATGGTGCCCTTATTTCCTTGCCTTGCCTTGCCTTCAGTAGTCTTGACTTACCAGGGCTCCCATGGTGCTTTGACATACCTTGCCTTGCCTCACCATGGTCACTTTGTTGCCTTGCCTTTCCTTGCTTTACCTTGTCTTAATTTACATGGTGCCCATGGTGCCTTTTCCTGACTTTTCTTGCCTTACCATGGTGCCAATGGTGTTTTGCATTGCCTCTCCTTACTGTGTTGTCCATGGCGCCTTAGGATGCCTTGTCTCTCCATTGTGTGAATGGTGCCTTCCATTGCCATGTCTTTCCTTGCATTACCATGGTGCCCACTGTGCCTTGCCTTATGTTACCATGGTACCTATGGGGCCGTGTCTTGCCTTATCTTGTTTTACCTTTGTGGCCATGGTTCCTCACCTTGCTTTGCATTGCCTTGCATTGCCTTGCCTTACCATGTTGCCTGTGGTGCATTCCCTTGCCATACCTTGCCATGGTGCCTATATTGCCTTCACTTCCCTTGCCTTACCATGGTGCACATGGTGCCTTCTATTGCCTTGCCCTGCCTTACCATGCTGCCCATAGTGCCTTGCCTTGCCTTGTGTTACCATGGAGCCCATGGTGCCTTGACTTGCCTTGCCTTCCCTTACCATAGGATGCATAGTAAGTTCCCTTGCATTGTTTTGGAATGCCTGCCTTCCCTTTCCTTGCCTTACCACGGTGCCAGTGGTGAGTTGCCTTGCCTTGTCTTGACTTACATTGCTTTGCCTTGACATACATTGCCTTAACATGGTGTATATGGTGTCTTGCCTTGTCATTCCTTGCCTTACCATTATGCCCATTGTGCCCTCCCTTGCCTTGCCATGTTAGGCTTACCATAGTGACCGTGGTTCCTTGCCTTTCTTTATCATGGTGCCCATTGTGAATTTCCTTGCCTTGCCTTGCTTTCCCTACCATTGTGCCCAATGTGCCTTGCCTTGTCTTGCCTTATCATCATGCTCATGGTGCCTTGCCTTGCTGTTCTGTGGTGCCCATGGTGCTTTGTCTTGCCTTCCCACGCCTTACCATGGTGCCCATGTTGCCTTGCCATAACATGATGCCTATGATGCATTGCCTTACTATGATGCCCATAGTGCCTTGTGTTGCCATACCTTACCATGGTATCCATGTTTCCTTATCTTGCATTGTTTTGCTTTACTATGGTGACCACGGTGCTTTGTCTTGCCTTTACTTGCATTAACATGGTGCCCATGGTGCCATGCTTGCTTTGCCTTGCATTGCTTTGCTATACCATGGTGCCAAGGGTGCTTTGCATTGATAGGCCTTACCATGGTGTACATGTTTCCTTGACTTGCCAAGCCTTACCATGGTGCCTATAGTGCGTTTTCTTGCTTGGCCTTACCATGGTACCCATGGTGCCTTGTACTGCCTTGTCTTCGTTCCTTTGCCTTAAGGTTGTGCTCATGGAGAGCTTCCTTGCCTTGTCTTAACTTGCCTTCCACTTCCATGTTGCCTATGGTGCATGCCTGGCTGTGACTTCCCTTACCTGTGTGCCCATGGTGCCTTGCCTTACTATGAGTACATTGGTAAAGAAAGATAAAGCAAGACAATGCAAGGCAAGGTGCCATGGGCACCATGATAGGGCAAGGTAAGCCATGTAAAGGCAACATGTGCCCCTGGTAAGGCTAAGAAAGTCAAGGCACAATTGGCACCCATGAAAGACAAGGCACAATTGGCACCCATGTAAGGCAACACACAGCAAGGCATGCATCATGGGAAACATGGAAGTGGGAGGCAAGTTAAGGCAAGGCAAGGTATTTCTATATGGGTACAATGTTAGGCAAGGCAATGAAAGAAAAGACAATGCATGTTACCATGGGCACCATGGTAAGGCAAAACAAGGCAATGCATTATAGTCACAGTGTAAGACAAGACAAGGCAAGGAAACATGGCTACAATGATAAGGCAAAGCAAGGCAAGAGAAGGCAAAGAAAGGTAAGGCAATGAAAGGTAAGGCAATGCAGGTATTCATGGGAACCACGGTAAGGCAGGGAAATGCAAGGTAAGGCACCATGCGCACCAAGGTAATATAGGACATGTCAGGGCACCATGGTCACAATGGAATGGCAAGGCAAGTAGCCATGAACACAATGGTAAGGCAAGGCAAGGCAAGGCACCATGTGCAGCATTGTAAGGCAAATTAAGACAAAGCAATGCACCATTGGCACAATAGTAAGGCATGACAAGATAAGGTATGGTACAATGGGCAGCATGGGCACCATCATAAAGCGAGGCACAGGAATTCAAGGCAAGATAAGACAACATGGGCAGCATGATAAGGCAAGACAAGGCAAATAAATGCACCATTGGTACCATGGTAAGGAAAGGCAACTCAAGGAACCATGGTCAACATGATAACCCATGGCATCACAAGGCAAAACGCCATAATCACCATGGTAATGCAAAGCAAGGCAAGGCAACAAAATTTGCAATGGAAACCATGGGATAGCACCGGAATGGACAGCAAGGAAATGAAAAATTGGGAACATGATACAGCAAGGAAAGACAAGGCAAGACACCATGGGAACTTTGGTAAGGAAAAAGAAAGTAAGGCAAGGCAAGGCACAATGAGAACAAGGCTAAGGCAAGTAAAGGAGAGCAAGCCACCAAAGGCACCATGATATGGCCAAGCAAGGCAAGGCAAGGCAAGGCAAGGCACAATGACCTTCACTGCAAGGCAAAGGAAATGAAGCCTAGTCACTATGGGCACCAACGGAAGACAAGGCAAAGGAGCATGGGTACCATGGTAAAGCAAGGGAAGGCAAGGCAAGGTAATTCACTATGAGCATATGGTTAGGCAAGACAAGGCAAAGCATCATGGGAACCATGGTAAGGCAAGTCAAGGAGAGGCAAGCCACCATAGGCCCCCAGATGTGGCATGGCAAAGCATCATGAGTAATATGGTAAGGCCAGGGAAGGCACAGTAAGGCAAGACACCATGGGCAACATGGTAAAGTAAAGCAAGGCAAGGAACGTCCCAACGGGCACTAAGGTAGGGGAAGGTAAAGCAATACAATGCAACATGGGTATCATGTTAAGGCACAGCAAGGCAAGGCACCATGGGCAGTATGGTAAGGTAAAGCAAGGCAAAGCAACTCCGAATTGGCACTATTGTAGGGCAAGGTAAGGTAATACAATGAACCATGGGCAACATGTTAAGGCAATGCATGGCAAGGCAAGGCAACATGTGCACCATGGTAAGGCAAAGCAATGCAAGGAACCCTGGGCACCTTAGTAAGGCAAAGCAAGGCATGGCAAGGCAAGCATGGCAACATGGGCATCTTGTTAATTCAAGGCAAGACAAAGCACCATGGATACCAAGGCAAAACAAGTAAGGCCAAACAAGGCAAGGCACCATGAGTACCATGGTAAGACGTGGGAAGGAAAAGCACTATGGGCACCATAGTAAGACAATGCATCATAGGTACAATAGTATGGCATGGCAAGGCAAGTCAAGGCACCATGGGCACCATGGTAAGACAAGGAAGGCAAGGCAAGACACTATGGGTAACATGGGAAGTCAAGGCAAGGCAAGGCATTGCAAGGCACCATAGGCCTCATGGTAAGGCAAGGCCAGGCAAGGCAATGCACAATGACTATCATGGTAAGACAAGGCAAAGCAGGGCATACTGGGCACCTTGGTAAGGAAAGTATGGTAAGGCAAGAAAAATCACAATGGGCACTATGATAAGGCAAACCAAGGCAAGGAGCCATGGGCACCATGGTAAGGCAAACTTGGCAAGGCAAGGAAAGGCATAATGGGCAACATGGTAAGGCAAGGTATGGCAATGGAAGGCACTATATTCATCATGGTAAGGCAAAAAAAGGAAAGACATGGCAAGGGAAAGCAAAGCAAGGTAAGCAAGGCTAGTCAAGGAAAGGCAAAACAAGGCACCACTGCCACAATGGTAAGGCAAGGCAAGGGAAGGCAGGCACTGTAAACCAAATCAACGGAATGTATTATGCATACCATGGTAAGGGTAGACAAGACAATTCAAGGCAGCATGGGCTACTTGGTAATGCAAAGCAAGGCAAGGCAAGGTAAGATGTGCAGCATTTTAAGCCAGGGCAAGGCAATAAAAGGCTCCATGGGCACCATGGTAAGGGAATGCTAGGCAAGGCAACATAGAAACCATGGTAAGGTAAGGCAAGGGAAGGCACTGTGGGTAACAGATAAGGAAAGACAAGGCAAGTTAAGGCAAGGAACCATAGGCACCATGGTAAAACAAGGCAAGGTGCCATGGGCACCATGGTAATGTAAGGCATGGCAAATAACCATGGACACCATGGTAAGGCTAGGCAAGACATGGCAATGAAAAGCAACAACAATGTAGAGGCAAGGCAAGGCATGGGAAGGTGACATGGGCATCACGGTAAGTCAAGACAATGCAGTGCACTGTGTGCTCCATGGAAAGACAAGGAAAGTCAGGAAAAGGCACTGTGGGCACCATGTAAAGGAAGGCAAGGGAAAGCAAGGAAGTGCTAGGCAGGAATTCACCATGGTAAGGCAAGGCAAGGCATGCCAAACCACCATGGGCACTCTTGTAATTCAAGACTAGACAAGGCAAGAGAAGGGAGGATAATAAGGGCACCATGGTAAGACAAGGCAATGTAAGTGGAGGCATTATGGGTACCATGGCAAGGCAAGGCAAGGTGCTATGGACACCATAGTATGGAAAGGCAATTCACCATGGGCAACATGGTAAGACAAGGCAAAGGAAGTCACCTTGGGCAACATTGTAAGGAAAGGCAAGGCAAGCAAGTCACCATGGTCACCATGGTAACACAAGGCAACAGAAAGGACCATGGGCACCATGTTAAAGCAGAGCAAGGCAAGACAAAGCAAGGCACAATTGGCAACATTGAAAGGCAAGACAACGATTGTGAATGCATCACAGGACACCAGAGCTAGGCAGAATGAGTCAAGGAAAGGCAAGTCAGGGCACCATGGCCATCATGGTAAGACAGGGGAAGGCAAGGCAAGACACCATGGGCACTGTGGAAAGCAGGGCAAGGCAAGGCAAGCCAACGCATGATAGGCTGCATGGTAAGGCAAGACAAGGCACCACGGACACTATGGTAAGGCAAGACAATGCAAGGCACAGCAAGGCACCATGGAAATCATCATAAGGCAAGTTAAGGTGTGGTAAGGCACCATGCGCATTTTGGTAAAGCAAGACAAGGCAAGGCAATGCAAGGTAATTTGTCATGGGCACCATGATAAGGCAAGGCAAGTCATAGAAAGGCACCATGTACCCCCTGGTAAGGCAGGGACAGAAAAAGTGTCATGGGCAAGCAGGTAAGGCCAGGCACGGCAAGTCATGCACCATGAGCACTATGGTAAGGCAAGGCAAGGCACATTTAGCAACATGCTAAGGCAAGGCAAGGCACCATGGGCAACGTGGTAAGGAAAATCACAGCAGGGAAAGACAAGGTGAGTATCATGGTAATGCAAGGCAAGACAAAGGACCATGGGCACCATGTTAAGGCAGTGCTAGGCTAGGCAAGGCAAGGCACAATTGGCAACTTGGACACTCAATGCAAGGAATGAGAATGCATTGTAGACACCATGGCCAGGCAAGACAAAAGCAAGGAAAGGCAAGGCAAAGCACCATGGCCACCATGGTAAGGGAAGGGAAGGCAATGCAAGGAAACGTAGGCACTGTGAGAAGGCAAGGCAAGGCAAGCCAAGGAACCATTGTCAGCATGATAAGGCCTCGTAAGTCACCAAGGACACCATGACAATGTAAGGCCATGCAAGGCAAAGCAATGCACCATTGCATCACAATTAGGCAAGGCAAGGTGTGAAAGGGCACCATAGGCACATTGGTAAAATGATACAGAACAAGACAAAGCAAGGCATGGTGCAATAGCACCATGGCAGATTAAGATATGCCATGGAAAGGCACCATGTGTCCCCTGGTAAGGCAAGGAAAGCAAAGCACCATGGACAACAAGGTTAGGTAGGAAAAGTCAAAGCATTCACCATGGGCAACATGGAAGAAGGCAAGTTAAGGCAAGGCAAAGCAAGGCATCTTTCCATGGTCACAACGTTAAGTCAAGGTAATGCAAGGCAAGGCAATGTAAAGCACCGTAGGCATCATGGTAAGGCAAGGCAAGGCAAGCCAAGCCAAGGCACCATAGGCACCATGATAAGGCAAAGCAAGGCAAGCCACTGTAGGCACAGTGGTAAGGCAAGGTAAGGCAATGAATCATGGGTACAATTGTAAGGCAAGGAAAGGTAAATGAAGGCAAGTCAAAGCAAGGAAATGAAAAGTAAGGCAAGGAAACTAGCTATGGGCATCATGTTAAGGTGTTGAAAGACAAGATATAGAACCATGGGCAACATGGTAAGGCAAGGAAGACCTGGCAAAGGAAGGCACCATGGGAACGATAGAGAGGAAAGACAAGGCATGGTAAGGTGCCATAGGCAGTACAGCAAGGCCAGGGAACACAAGGAACCATGGACACCATGATAAGGCAAGGAATGTGAGGAAAAGGCACAGATGCCACTATGTAAAGAAGGCAAGCAAAAGCAAGGAACGGCAACACCACAAAGCTTGATAAAGAAAGGCAAGGCATATCAAAGCACCATGGTCACCTTGGTCAATCAGGCAAGGTAATACAATACGGGCACCATGATAAGGAAAGGCAATGCAAGTCAAGGTATTATGGGCACCATGGTAAGGCAAGGCAAGGCAAGGAAAGGCATTGTAGGTACTGTGGTATGGCTAGGCAAGGCCAGGCAAGGCACCACGGGGCAATATGATAAGGTAAGGCAAGGCAAAGCACCATGGGCAAAAAGGTAAAGCAAGACAAGACAATGCAAGGCACAATGGGCACCATGGTAACACAGGCAAGAAAATGGTAAATAGGAACCATATTAAGGCAGAACAAGGCAAGATAAAGCAAGGCACAATTGGCAACATGGAAATGCAAAGCTAGGCATGCGCATGCACCATGGACACCATGGCAAGGCAAGACAAGACAAGGAATGGTAAGTCCAGGGAAAGAAAGGCAAGACACAATGAGCACTGTGGAAAGGCAAGGAAAGGCAAGCCAAGGCACTATGGGCAGCATGATAATTCAAGGCAAGCCACCATGGAAAATATGGTAAGACAAGGCCATGAAAGGCACCATGGGCACCATCAGAAGGCAAGGCAAGGCATGGCAAGGTACCATGACAAATTGGTAAAGAAAGATAAGGCAAGGTAATGCAAAACTGGGTGCGAGGCTCACCATGGTAGGGCATGGTAGGTCACAGAAAGGCAACATGTGCCCAATGGTAAGGCTAGGCAAGGCACCATGGGCACAATGGTAACACAAGGCAAGGCAAGTCACCATGGGCACCATGGTAAGGCAAGGCAAGACAAAGCAAGGCACTATTGACACAATAGTAAGGCATGGCAAGGAAAAGCAAGGCAACCTGGGCAGCATGGCCACCAAAGTAAGGCAAGGCACAGCAAGGCAAGGTAAGTCAAGACAATCTGGAGTCCATGATAATTCAGGGCAAGGCAAGTAAAGACACCATGAGCACCATGGTAAAGAAAGGCAACTCAAGGCAACACAAGATACCATGGTCAAAATGGTAACACATGGAAAGGCAAGGCAAAACACAATAATCACCACGGTAATTAAAAGCAAGACAAGGCAACGCAATTAGCCATGGGAACCATGGGAAAGAAGTCAATGCAAGGCAAGGAAATGAATCATGGAAACCATGATATGGCAAGGCAAGGCAAATCAAGGTACACTGGGAAACTTGGTAAGTAAAGGGAAAGTAAGGCAAGGCAAGGCACAATGGGAACCAGACTAAATCAAGTAAAGGAGATTCAAGCCACCATGGGCACCATGGTATGGCAACACAAGGCAAAGCAAGGCACCATGTGCCCTATCATAAGGCAAGGTAAGGAAAGCCTAGGCACTATGGGCACCAAGGTAAGCCAAGGGAGTATGGGCACCATGGTAAAGCAAGGGAATGCAAGGCTAGGCAATTCACGTTGGGCACCATGGTAAGAAAAGCACAGCAAGGCAAAGAAACTCACTATGGTCACCATGATAAGGCAAGATAAGGAATCATCAGCACCATGGCAAGGCAAACATGGCAAGACAAAGAAAGGCACAATGGGCACCATGGCAAGGCAAGATATGGCAAGGCAAGGTACCATATTCAGCATAAGACAAAGCAAGTCAAGGTACGGCTTGGAAAGGAAAAGCAGAGTAAGGCAAGGCAAGGCAAGAAAAAACACCCCCTGGCACCATGGTAAGGCAAGGCACGGGAAGGCATTCACTGCAAAGAAAGGCAAGGGAATATTCTATTTTTAACATGGTAAGAGAAGGCAAGGCAATTCAGTGCACCATGGGCTCCATGGCAATGCAAAGCAAGGCAAGGCAAGGAAAGACAAGGCATCTTGGGCTGCATGTTAAGCCAGGGAAATGCAATAAAAGGCATCATGATAATGCAAGGGAAGATATATCAAATCAAGGCAAGGCACAATAGGCAACATGGTAAGTCGAAGCAAGGCACACAATGCAATAAACCACAGATAATGTAGTATAACAAGTCAAGGTAAGGCAAGGCAAGAGGCGGCAAGGCAAGGCAAGACAATGAACACTAAGGCAAGGCAAACAGACATGGACAACATGCTAAGACAGGGAAAGGCAAGGAAAGGCACCATGGACAACATTGTAAGGTAGGCCACAACAAGGCAATATGGGCACAATCAGAAGGCAAAGTAAGGCACCATAGGCACCAAGATAAAGTGAGGCAAGACAAAGTAAGACACCATGGGCAAAATAGTAAGATATTACAAGAAAAGACAAGGCACCATGGGCAGCATGGGCATCATCATAAGGTAGGGCACAGCAAGGCAAGGCAAGGAAAGGCAAGACAACATAGGCACCTTGATAAAGCAAGACAAGGCAAGTAAAGGCACCATGGGCACCATGGTAAGAAAAAGCAAAACAAGGCAACACAAGACACCATGAGCAACATGGTAACACATGGCAAGGCAAGGCGTAACACTGTAATCACCACAGTAATGCAAAGCAAGGCAAGGCAACGCTATCTGCCATGGGAACCAAGGGAAAGCAAGGTAACACAAGGCAAGGATGTACCACGGGAATCATGGTATGGCAAGACAAGGTAAGGAAAGGCATCATGGGTTAATTGAAAGAAAAGGAAAAATAAAGCAAGGCGAGGCACAATGAGAACCACGCTAAGGCAAGTAATGGAGAGGCAAACCACCATAGGAACCATTGTATGGCAACGCAAAGCAAGGCTAATCACCATAGGCACCATTGTTAGGCAAAGTAAGCAAGCCTAGGCACTTTGGGCACCATGTTAAGGCAAGGCAAGGGAGTATGTGCAAAGGAAAGCAAGGTAATACAAGGCAAGGCAATCACCATGGGCATGTGGTTAGGCAAGGCAAGGTAAGGCAAGGCATCATGTGCACAATGGTAAGGCAAAGCAAGGCGAGACAAGCCACCATGAGCCTCATGGTAAGGCAAGTCACAGCAAGCAAAGCACCATGGGTACCATGATAATGCAAGGGAAGGCACAGCAAGGCAAGGCACCACTGACACCATGGTAAGGCCAGGCAAAAGAAGGCAGGTACTGCAAAGCAAGGCAAGGGAATGTACAATGTGTACCATGGTAAAGGAAGGCAAAGCAAAACAAGGCACCATGAGCTCCATGGCAATGTAAAGCAAGACTAGGTACAGCAAGGCAGGCACCATGGGCACCATGGTAAGGCAAGGCAAGACATGACTAAGGAAGACACCATGGGCACAATACAGAGGTAAGTCAAGGCATGGTAAGGCAACATTGGCAACACGGTACAGCTAGGCAATGCCAGGCACAATGGGCACCATGGTACAGCAAGAAAAGTCAGGAAAAGGCAATATTGGTCCAATGTAAAGGAAGGAAAGGCAAAGCAAGAAAAAGCAAGGCAACACGGTCACCATAGTAAGGCTAGGCAAGGCATGTCATAGTACCATAGGCACACTTTTAAGTCAAGACTGGGCAAGGCAAGGCAATAAAGGCACCACAGTAAGGCAAAGCAATGCAAGTCAAGGCATTATGGGCACCATAGTAAGGCAAGGCAAGGAAAGGATAGGCATCGTAGGCACAATGGTATGGCATGGAAGGCAAAGCATCATGGACAACATGCTAAGACTTGGTAAGGCAAGTAACCATGGGCAACGAATGAAAGGCAAGGCAAGGCACCATGGGCACCATGGTAATGCAAGACAAAACAAAGGATCATGGGCACCATGTTAAGGCAGAGCAAGGCAAGGCAAGGAACGGCACAATTTACTACAGTGAAAGGCAAAGCAAGACATGTGAATGCACCATGGACACCATGACAATGCAAGACAAGGCAAGCAAAGGCAAGGCAAGGCCCCATGGACACCGTGGTAAGGTAACGCAAGGCAAGACACTATGGACACTGTGGGAGGGCAAGGTAAGCCGAACACCATGAGTAGAATGATAAGACAAGGCAAGAAACCATGGACATCATGGTAATGCAAAGTCATGCAAGGCAAGGTAAGGCACCACGGACACCATTATAAGGCAGGGCAAGGTGTGGCAAGTCACCATGGGCACATTGGTAAAGATAGATGAGGCAAGGTAATGCAAGGCAAGGTACCATGGGCACCATTGCAGGGCAAGACAAGCCACAGAAAGGCACCATGTGCCCCCTGGTGAGGCAAGGAAAGGCAAGGCACCATGGGCACCCAGGTAAGGCAAAACACAGCAAGTCATGCCAATGAGGCAACATGGAAGTGGAAGGCAAGTTAAGGCAAGACAAGGCGGCTGTCCATGGACACAAGTTTAAGGCAAAGTAAAGCAAGGCAAGATAATGTAAGACACATGTGTAACATGGTAAGGCAAGGCAAGTCAAGCCAAGACATTGCAGGCACCATGGAAAGGCAAAGCAAGGCTAGGCTGTATTGTCACTGAGGTAAGACAAGGCAAGGCAAGAGAAAACAAGGCACAACTGGCACCATAGTAAGGCATGACAAGGAAAGGCAAAGCATCTTGGGCAGCGTGAGTACCATTTTAAGGCAAGACACAGCAAGGCAAGGCAAGACAACATGAGAATAATGATAAGGCATGGCAAGACAAATAAAGTCACCAAGGACAGCATGGTAAGGAAAGGCAATGCAAGACAACACAAGGCACCATGGGCAACATGGTACTGAATGGCAAGGCAAGGCAAGGCAAAACAGCATGATTACCATGGTAATGCAAAGCAAGGCAAAGCAACGCAATTCACTATGGGAGCCATGGGAGAGCAAGGCAACACAAGGCAAGGAAATGAACCATGGTAACAATGGTATGGCAAGACGAGGCAAGGCAAGGCACCATGGGAACCTTGGTAAGGCAAGGGAAAGTAAGGCAAGGCAAGGAACAATGGAAAACAGTCTAAAGAAAGTGAAGAGAGGCAAGTCATTACGGGTACCATGGTATGGCAATGCAAGACAAAGCAAGACACCATGGGCACCATTATAAGACAAGGTAAGGCAAGCCTAGTCACTACGGGAACCATAGTAAGTCAAGGCAAGGGAGCATGGGCACTATGGTAAAGCAAAGGAATTCAAGGCAAGGCAAGTCACCATGGGTGTATGGTTAGGCAAGGCAAGGCAAGGCATCATGGGTACCATATAAGGCAAGTCAAGGTGAGGCAAGCAACCATGGGCCACATGGTAAGGCAAGGCAAACTAAGGCAAAGCACCATAGGTAAAATGGTAATTCAAGGGAAGGCATGGAAAGGCAAGGTACCATGGGCAGCATAAGGTAAAGCAAGGCAAGACACTTCGCAATGTGCACTATGGTAGGGTAAGGTAAGGCAATGCAATGCGCTATGGGCAACATGTTAAGGCAACGCATGGCAAGGTAAGGCAACATGTGCACCATGGTAAGGAAAAACAACGCAAGTCACCCTGGGCACCATGATAAGGCAAAGCAAGGCAAGGCAAGCATGACACCATGGGCACCATGTTAATGCACATCAAGACAAGACAAAGCACCATGGGCATCACAGTAAGACAAAACAAGGCAAATCAAGGCACCATGTGTACCTTGGTAAGGCATGGCAAGGCAAAACACTATGGGCATCATAGTAAGACAATGAATCATAGGCACCATAGTATGGCAAGACAAGGCAAGTCAAGGCACCATGTGCACCATGGGAAGGCAAGGCAACGCAAGGCAACGTAAGACATCATAGGCATCATGGTAAGGCAAGGCCAGGCAAGGCAAGGCACAATGAACATCATGGTAAGGCAAGGCAAGGTACATTGGGCATCATGGTAAGGAAAACACTGCAAGGCAACAAAACTCACATGGGCATGATTATAAGGCAGGGCAAGGAACCACGTTCACCATGGGAAGGGAAATGCAAGGCAAGGATGGGCACAATGGGCATCTCGATAAGGTAAGGCATGGCAAGGCAAGGCATATTATTCACCATGGTAAAGTAAAGCAAGTCAAGAAACGACAAGGCAAGACAAAGCAAGGTAAGCCACGTCAAGGCAAGGCAAGGTACCACTGGCACCATGGTAAGGCAAGGAAAGGGAATGCAGGCACTGTAAAGCAAGACAAGGATACATACAATGTGTAGAATGGTAATGAAAGGCAAGGCAAATCAAGGTACCATGGGCTCCTTGGTAATGCAAAGGAAGGCAAGGAAAGGCAAGGGATGGGACCATGAGCAGCATGGTAAGAAAAGGCAAGGCAATAAACGGCATCATGGGCACCATGCCAAGGCAAGGGAAGGTAAAGCAACATAGGCTCCATGGTAAGGGAAGGCAAGGCAAGGCACCATGTTCAACATGATAAGGTGAGACAAGACAACACAGGGTCAGGAACCATAGGCACAATAGTAAAACAAGGCAAGACAAGAGAAGGTGCCATGGGCACCAAGGTAACATAAGGCATCAAAGACACCATGGGTACAATGGTAAGGCAAGGCAAAATATGGCAAGGGAAGGCACCATGGGCACAATGGAGATGCAAGACAAGTCAATCCTAGGCACCATAGGCACCATGGTAAGGCAAAGCAAGGCAAATGCTATAATCAAAGAAAAGGTGAGGCAATGAAAGGTAAGTAAAGGCAAGTCACCATGGGAAACATGGTAAGGCAGGGAAAGGCAAGGCAAGGCACTATGGTCACCATTGTAAGGCAAGTTATGGCCATCCAAGGCACTATGGGCACCATGGTAAGACAAGGCAAGGCAAGGTAAGGCGCCATGGTAAGGGGAGGCAATGCAAGGTACCATGAGTATCATGGTAAGGCAAGAAAAGTCAGAAAAAGGCACTGTGGGCACCATGGAAAGGAAGGCAAGGCAACACAAGTTGTGCCCATGGAGAGATGCCATGCCTTGCTTTAACTTTCCTTCCACTTTCATGTTGCCCATGGTGCATGCCTTGCCATGCCTTGTTTTACCTGGGTGCCCATAGTGCCCTTCCTTTCCTTGCCTTACCAGGAGATACATGGTGTCTTTCTGTGGCTTCCTTTGCACTACCATGGTGCCCATGGCAACTTGCCTTGCATTAGTTTCCTTGGTCTTGTCTTACCAAAGTGCACATGGTGTTTTACCATGCCTTGGCTTGCCTTATGATGGTGCCCATGGTGCCTTACCTTGTCTTGCAAAGCCTTGCCTTACCATGGTGTTCATGGTGACTTGCCTTGAATTATCATGCTGCCCATGGTGCCTTGGCTTGCCTTGCCTTCCCACAATGATCATGGTGTCTTGCCTTGCCTTCCCTTGCATTATCATGGAGGCCATGATGCCTTTCCTTGACTTTCCTTGCCTTGTTTTGCCTTGCCATGGTGTCCATGGTGCATTCACATGCCTTGCTTTTCCTTTCCATTTTGCTAATTGGATCTTGCCATGCCTTGCCTTGCCCTGCCTTAATACTGTGTCCATGGTCCTTTGTCTTGCCTTGTATTACCATGGTGCCTATGGTGACTTGCCTTGCCTTTTCTTAAAATATTGCCCATTATGCCTTTCCTTGACTAACCTTACCATGTTACCTAGGGTGACTTGCCTTGCCTTGCCTTACCATGGTGCCCATGGCACCTTGCCTTGCTTGATTTGCAATACCATTGTGCCCACGATGCCTTTCCTTGCATTGCCTTGTCTTACCATGGTGCTCATAATACCTCGACTTTCATTGCCTTGCCTTACAATGGTGCCTTCATTGCCTTGCCTTGCCTGGCTTTGCCTCATCTTGATTTACCAGGGTGCCTATGGTGCTTTGACATGCATTGTCTTGTCTTACCATGGTGATGTTGTTGCCTTGCCTTTCCTTGCTTTGCCTTGCCTTCCTATACATCATGCCCACAGTGACTTTTCTTAACTTTCCTTGCCTTACAATGGTGCCTATGGCCCCTCATTCTGCCTTTCCTTGCCTCTCCATTGTTCCGACAGTGCCTTCCCTTACCATGTCTTACCTTGCCTTACACTGGTGCACGTCGTACCTTGCCACACCTTACGTTACAATGGAGCCCATAGTGCCTTGCCATGCCATGTTTTACCATGGTGCCTGTGGTTCCTTGCCTTACCTTATCTTACCATTTTGCTCATGGTGCTGTGCCATGCCTTACCTTACCATGGTGCCTATGTTGCCTTACCTTAACTTGCCTTATCGTGGTTCCCATCATGCCTTTTATTGTCTTGCCCTACCATTCCATGCTGCCCATTGTGCCTTGCCTTGCCTTACCTTGCCTTGTTTTGCATTACCATGTAGCCCATGGTGCCTTGATTTGCCTTGCTTTCTGTTAACATGGTATGCATAGTATGTTCCCTTGCCTTGCTTTGCAGTGCCTGCCTTCCCTTGCCTTGCCATACCATGGTACCAGTGGTGCCTTGCCTTGACTTGCTATAACTTGACTTATCTTGCTTTGCCTTACCTTGTCGTGCCTTGATTTGCTTTGCCTTAGCATGGTGAATATGGTCTCTTGCCTTGCCATGCCTTGCCTTACAATGGTGCCCATTTTGCCTTTTCTTGACTTGCCATGTTTGCCTTACCATCGGCCCATGGTTTCTTGCCTTCACTTGCCTTATCGTGGTGCCCATTGTGAATTTCCTTCCCTTGCTGTGCTTTCCTTAAATTGGTATCCAATGTGCCTGGAGTGGCCTTGCCTTACCATGAACTCATGTTGTCTTGCCTTGTCTGGCCTTGCCTTACCATGACGCCTATGGTGTGGTGCCTTGCATTGCCTTGCCTTGCTTTCCCATGGTGCTCATTGTGCCCTGCCTTGCCTTCCCTTGCCATATTATGCTGCCCATCCTGCCTTGACATGCCTTGTTTTGGCTTACTATGGTGCCCATGGTGCTTTTTCTTGCCTTTACTTGCATTTACATGGTGACCCTGGTGCCATGCTTGCCTTGACTTCTCTTGCTTTGCCTTACCACAGTGCCTTCCATTGCTTTGCCATCCCATGGTACACACGTTGCCTTGCCTTGCCATGCCTTGCCTTAACATGTTTCCTGCGGTGCATTGCATTGCCTTACCCTCCCTACCATAGTTCCCATTGGGATGTATCTTGCCTTGCTTGACCTTAGTATGCTGCCCATAGTGCCTTGCTTTGCCGTGACTTCCTTTGCATTACCATGGTACCCATTCTGCTTTGCTTTGCTTTGCCTTGCCTTAACATGTGGCCAATGTTGGTTTGCCTTGCTTTGACCTACCTTACCTTGGTGACCATGATGCCTTGCCTTGCCTTGCCTAAGCTTACATCTATGGTGACTTGCCTCGGTTTGCATTCCCTTGCTTTACCATGGTGCCCATGCTCCCTAGCCTTGCATTACCATGGTGCCCATTGTGCCTAGGCTTGCCTTACCTTGCCTTATAATTGTGTCCATTGTACCTTACCTTGCATTGAGTTGCCATACAATGGTGCCCATGGTGGCTTGTCCCTCCTTTACTTGCCTTAGCTGGGTTCCCATTTTGCCTTACCTTGCCTTACTTTCCCTTGCCTTACCAAGGTTCCCATGTTGCTTTGCCTTCTCTTGACTTGCCATTACACGATTCCAATGGTTCATTTCCTTGCCTTGTGTTGCCTTGCATTCCCATGGTTCCCATGGCGAATTGCTGTTGCCTTGCCTTGCTTTGCAGTATCACAGTGATTATGGTGTTTTGCCTTGCCTTGACATGCCCTACCATATTTCCCATGGTTCCTTGTCTTGCCTTGCTTTGCCCAGATGTGCCTTGCCTTACGATGGTGCCCATGCTGCCAATGGTGCTTTTACTTTCCTTTCCATGCCTTACTATTTTTCAAATTGTGCCTTGCTTTGCCTTGCCTTACCACTGTATGCATGGTCTCTTGCCTTACTTTGCCTTTCCATTGTGCCCATTGTGACCTGTCTTGCACTACCTTACTATGGTGTCCATGGTGTTTGACCTTGAATTTCCCTGCCTTACCATTGTGCACATGGTGACGTGACTTACCTTATCTTACATTACCTTGCCTTGTCTTGTCTTCTCTTGCTTTGCCTTCTCTTGCCTTGCCTTACCATTGTACCCGAGGTTTCTTGCCTTGCCTTGCCATGGTGCCTGTGGTGCCTTGTCTTGCTTTGCCTTACCATGGTGCCTATGGAACCTTGGCTTTCTTGCCTTGCCTTACCATGGAGAGCATGGTGCCTTGCATTGCTTTTCATTGTGTTGCCGTGATTTAACATTGTGCCCATTGAGAGCTGCCTTGTCTTTCCTTAACTTGCTTTCCACTTACAAGTTACCCAAAGTGAATGTCTTTTGGTGCCTTGTCTTTCCTTGCCTTACCAGTGGGCACATGGTGCCTTTCTATGGCTTGCCTTGCCCTCCAATGGTGGACATGGCACCTTGCCTTGCCTTGGCATGTCTTGCTTTACCAGTGTGCCCATGGTGCCTTGCCACACCTTGGTTTGCCTTATCATTGTGCCCATGGTGCCTTGCCTTGCCTTGGATGGCCTTGCCTTACCATGGTGTCTTTGATGCCTTGCCTTGCCTTACCGTGCTGCCCATGATGCTTTGCCTTGCCTTACATGGCCTTGCCTTACCACGGAATCTTTGGTGCCTTGCCTTGCCTTACCATGCTGCCCATGTTACTCTGGTTTACCTTGCCTTGCCTTCCCACAGTGACCATAATGTCTTGCCTTTCCTTCCCTTTCTTAGCATGGTGGCCATGGTTACTTGCCTTTCCTTACCTTGTCTTGTCTTGCCTTGCCATGGTGTCCATGGTTTATTCACATGCCTTTCTTTGCCTTTCCATGTTGCCAATTGTGCCTTGCCTTGCCTTGCCACGCACTGACATAAAATGGTGCCAATTGTTTCTTGTCTTGACTTGCCTTACCTTGGTGATCATGGTGTCTTGCCTTGCATTTCTTTACCATGGTTCCCCTGGAACCTTGTCTTGCCTTACCGTACCATGGTACCTATGATGTCATTCCTTTCCTTGTCTTGCCTTACCACAGTGCCCTTATTGTTTTGTCTTGTATTGCTTTGCCTAGTCTTAAATGAAGAGTGTGCTCATTGTACTTTTACATTATTTTTCTTGTCTTACCATGGTGATAATTGTGCCTTGCCTTTCCTTGGTCTGCCTTGCTTTCCTTTAAAACTTGCCCAAAGTGCCCTTTCCAGACTTTCATTGCCATACAATGGTGACCATGGTGCCTTGTGTTGCCTCACCTTACAGTGGTTCCCATGGAACATTCCAATGCCTTGCCTTGACTCTCCATTTTCCCATGGTGCTTTTCCTTGCCGTGTATTGCCAAAGCATACCATGATGCCTGTGGTGCCTTGCCTTGCCTTATGTTACTATGGCACCCCTGGCACCTGGCTGTGCCTTGCTTTGTTTTACCATGGTGCCAATGTTTCCTCTTTTTGCCTTGCCTTACCATGGTGCCCATAATGCCTCAAGTTTCATTGCCTTGCCTTACCCTGGTGCCCTTATTTCCTTGTCTTGCCTTGCCTAGTCGTGAATGAGGAGTCATCCCATGGTGCTTTTACATGCCGTCCCTTGCCTTACCATGGTGATATTTTTGCCTTGCCTTTTCTTGGTTTTCCTTGCATTTCTTTAAAGGGTGCCCAAAGCACCTTTTCCTGACTTTCCTTGCCTTAGCATGGTGCCCATGATGCCTTGTGTTTCCTCGCCTTACAGTGGTCCACATTGCACCTTACAATGCCTTGCCTTGACTCTCCATTTTCCCATGGTGCTTTTCCTTGCCATGTATTGCCAAACCATACCATGATGCCCATGGTGCCTTGCCTTGCCTTATGTTACCATGGTGTCCATGATGCTTGGGCTTGCCTTGCTTCGTTTTACCATGGTCCCTTTGTTCCTTGCTTTACATTGACTTACAATGTTGCCTATGTTGCCTTACCATCCCTTGCCTTACCGTGGTGCCCATGGTGCATTTTATTGCCTTGCCTTGCCTTACCATGCAGCCCATGGTGCCTTGCTTTGCCTTACATTGCATTGCTTTGCATTTCTATGGAGATCATGGTAACTTGACTTGACTTGCCATCCTTTATCGTGGTTCTCATAGTATGTTTCCTTGCCTTGCTTTGTAGTGCCTGCCTTCCCAGGCCATACCTTACCATGATGCCAGTGTTGCCTTGCCTTACCTTGCTTTGCTTGCCTTTCTGTATCTTGCCTTGCCACAGCATGGTGAATATGGTGCCTAGCATTGCTATGACTTGCCTTACCATGGTGCCCATTTTGCCTTTCTTGCTTTGCCATGTTTGCCTTATCATGGTGCTCATATTCCCTTGCCTTGTCTTCACTTATGGTGCCCATTTTGAGTTTCCTTGCGTTGTTGTGCTTAATTTAACACAATTTACAAAATGCTTTGCCTTGCCTTGCCTTAGTATGATGCCTATGGTGCCTTGCCTTGCCTTCCTATGGTGCCTTGCCTTGCCTTCCTTTGCCTTACTATGGTTCCCCTGGTTCCCTGAATCACCTTGCCTTGCTTTATGCCTATGATGCATTACTTTACTATGATGCACCTAGTTCCTTTTCTTGCCATGCCTTATCATGGTGCGCATGTTTCCTTGCTTTGCCTTGTATTGCCTTCCTATGGTGCTCATGATGCCTTGTCTTGCCTTGACTTGCAATAAAATGGTGCCCAATATGCCATGCTTGCCTTGCATCGCCTTGCTTATCATTACCAGAGTGCCTAGGGTGCTGTGTGTTGCTTACTTTACCATGGTGATCATGTTGCATTGCCTTGATACTCCTTGTCTCAACATGTTGCCCATGGTGCATTTCATTGCCTTACCTTAGACTGCCATAATGCCCATTGGAACAAGCGTTTCCTTGCTTTACATTACCATGCTGCCCATGGTGCCTTGCATTGCTGTGCCTTCCCTTGCATTACTATTGTTCCAATGGTGCTTTGTCTTGCCATTCCATGGATCCCATGGTGGCTGACAAGATCTTAACTTGCCTTATCATTGTTCCTATAATGCCTTGTCTTGTCTAAACATAATCCCATGCTGGTTTGCCTTAGCTTGCATTTCCTTCTTTACCATGGTGCCCATGATCACTTGACTTGCCTTTCCATGGTGCACATACTGCCTAGGCTTCCCTTACCTTAATTACAGTGGTGCCAATGGTACCTTGCCTTGCCTTTCATTGCCACACCATGGTGTCCATGATGGCTTGCCTCTCCTTCACTTACCTTATCCTGGGTCTCATTTTTGCCTTGCCTTACCTTACTTTCCCTTACCTTATCAAGGTTCCCATGGTGCCTTTCCTTTCCTTACCTTGCCAGAACATGGTTCCATGGTTCTTTTTCTTCCCTCTCATTGTCTTGTTTACCCTGCATTCTCACGGTGAATTACATTGCCTTTCTTTGCTTTGCATTACCACAGTGATTAGAGTGTTTACATTGCCTTGCCATGCGTTACCATCTTGCCTATGGTTCCTTGTGTTGCTTTGCATTGCCTTTCTTTATCATGTTGCCCTTGGCACCTTTAATTGCCTTTCGTTGCCTTATCATGGTGCCAGTCATCAGATTCCTTGCCTTGCCATACTTTCCTTACCATGGTGACCAATGTGCCTTGCCTTGCCTTGCCTTACCATGATGCTCATGGTGACTTGTCTTGCCTGGCCTTCCCTTACCATGATGCCTATGGGGCCTTGCATTGACTTGCCTTGCCTTGCCTTCTTATGGTGTCCGTGGTGTCTTGCTTTGTCTTCCTTTGCCTTACTATAGTGCCAATTGTGCCTTGATTTGTCTAGTCTGGCCATACCATGGTGCCTATGATGCCTTCCTATGATGCCCATAGTGCCTTGCCTTGCCATTCCTTACCATGGTTCCCATGATGCCTTATCTTGCCTTGTTTTGCATTACTGTGGTGCCCATGGTGCTCTGTCTTACCTTCACTTGCATTAATATGGTGCCCACTTTGCCATGCTTGACTTGCCTTGCCTTGCTTTGCCTTACTATGGTTAACCAGGTGAATTGTACTGCTTAATTTTACCATGATGCATGTGCTGCCTAGCCTGGCCATGCATTGCTTTAACATGTTGCCCATGGGGCATTGCATTGCCTTATCTCCCCCTAACATACTTCCGTTTGGATGTGTCTTGCCTTGCTTCTCCTTACCATACTGCCCATGGGGCCTTGCCTTGCCCAGCTTTTACTTGCATTACAATACTACCCATGCTAAATTGTCTTGCTTTGCCTTGCCTTACCATGGGACCAATGGTGGTTGCTTTGCCTTGACTTGCCTTACCATGGTGAACATGATGCCTTGCTTTGTCTTGCCTAACCCTATGCCCATGGTGACTTGCCTTGCCTCGCATTCACTTGCTTTACCATGGTGACCATGATTACCATGATGATCATGATGCCTGCCTTGCCTTGCCTAACCATACGCCCATGGTTTCTTGCTTTTCTTGCATTACCTTGCTTTACCACGTGCCCATGATCACTTGCCTTGCCTTACCATGGTGCACGTAATACCTAGGCTGCCCTACCTTGCCTTACTATGGTGGCCATGGTGCCTTGCCTTGCCTTGCATTGCCATACCATGGTGTCTATGGTGGCTTGCCTCCATTTTAATTGCCTTGGCCTGGTTCTCTTTGTGTCTTACCTTCACTTACTTTCCCTTGCCTTACAGTTTCCCATGGGGTCCTGCCTTGCCATACCATGGTTCCCATGGTTCATTTCCTACCTTGCATTGCCTTGCTCTCCCATGTTTCCCATGGTGAATTGTATTGCCGTGCTTTCCTTTGAATTACCTCGGTAATTACGGTGTTTTGCCTTGCCTTGCCTTGCATCACCATGTTGCCTATGGCGCCTTGTGTTGCTTTTTGTTGTCTCTCCTTAACATGGTGCTCATGGTGCTTTTACTTCCCTTGCCTTCCTTTATCATGGTGCCTATGTTGTCTCACCTTGCCTTGCCTTGCTGTGTCTTGCATTACAGTGGTGCCCATGCTGCACATGGTGCCCTGTCTTTCATTGCCAAACTTTACTATTGTGCCAGTGGTGCATTGATTTGTCTTGCCTTACCATTAAGCCCATGGTTTCTTGACTTGCCTTTCCCATTGTGCCCATTGTGACCTGTAGTGTCCGACATTGCCATGTTGCCCACGGTGCCTTACATTGCCTTCCCTGCATTACCATGGTGCCCATGGTACCTTGCCTTACCTTACTTTTCATTGCATTGCCTTGCCTTCTCTTGCCTTGCTTACAATTGTACCCATGGTTCCTTTCATTATCTTGCCTTATCATAGTGCCTGCAGTGCCTTGCCTTGCTTTTATTTACCATGGTGCTTATGGTATCTTGGCTTGCCTTTCCATGCCCTACCATGGTGCCCATAAAGCCCTGCATTTCCTTGACTTGCATTGCCTTGCCTTAATGTTTTGCCCATGGTGAACTGCCTTGCCTTGCAATAATTGCCTTACACTTCCACATTGCACATTGTGCATGCCTTGCCATGTCTTTACCAACTTTTACGCCCATGGTGCCTTGCCTTTCCTTGCCTTAAGAAATGGCACATGGTGCTTTTCCATGGCAGGCCTTTTCCTACCATGGTGCCCATGGAACCATACTTTGCATTGCCTTATCCTGCCATGATTTACCAATGTGCCCATGGTGCACTGACACACGTTGACTAACCTTATTATGGTGCCCATGGTGTTTTGTCCTGCCTTGCATGGCCTTGTCTTACCATGGTGTCCATGGTGACTTGCCTTGCCTTACCAAATGATTCATAGTGCCTTTCCATGACTTTCCTTGTCCTACCATGGGGCCCAGGGCAACTTGTCTTGTGTTCTCTTATCTTGTCTTGCTTTAACAATATGCCCATTGTGTTTTGCCACACTTTGCCTTGCCTTATTATTTTGCCTATGGTGCCTTGCCTTGTCTTGCATGGTCTTGCCTTACCATGATGTCCATTGTGTCTTGTCTTGCCTTACAATTCTGTCCATGGTGACTTGCCTTGCATTGCCTTGCCTTCCCACAGTGCCCATGGTGTCTTGCCTTGCATTTCCTTGCCTTACCATGGGGGCCATGGTGCCTTGCTATGCCTTTCCTTGCCTTGTCTTTCCTTGTCATGGTTTCCTTGGTACGTTCACAGGCCTTGCTTTGCCTTTATTTGTTGCCATTGTGCCTTGCCATGCCATGCCTTGCTCAACCTTAATATGGTTTCCATGGTTCTTTTACTTGCCTTGCATTACCATGGTCCCCTTTTTGCCTTGCCTTGCATTGACTTGCCGTACCATGTTGCCCATGGTACTTTGCTTTGCCATGTCATACCATGTTGTCCCCGGTGCCTTGTCTTGCCTTCCTTTGTCTTACCATGGTGCCCATGGTGCTTTGACTTGCCTGGCCTTGCCATACCATGGTGCCTATGATGCTTTTGCTTCCCTTGCCTTGCCTTACCATGGCGACCATAATGTCTCGACTTGCATTGCCTTGCCTTACAATGGTGCCTTTATTGCCTTGCCTTTCCTTGCCTTTCCTAGTCATGACTTATCAGGATGACCATGGTGCTTTGACTTGCTTGGCCTTGCCGTACCAGGGTGACTTTGTTGCCTTGCCTTTCTTTGCCTTTTCTTCCCTTCTTTTACATGATGCCTACAGTGCCTCTTCCTGAATTTCCTTCCCTTACCATGGTGCCCGTGGTGCCTTGCATTATCTCACATTACTGTGGTGCCCATGGCGACTTACTATGCCTCGCTTTGCCTCTCCATTGTGACCATGGTGCCTTCCTTGCCCTGTCTTGACTTGCCTTACCATGGTGCCCGTGTTGCATTGTATTGCCTTTCATTACCATGATGCCCATGGTGACTTGCCTTGCCTTACCTTGTTTTACCATGCTGCCTATTCTTTCTTGCCTTGCTTTTCTTTGCTACGCCTTGCCTTACCATGATGTAAATAGTGTCTTGTCTTGCCTTGCCTTACCATGGTGCCTATGTTACCTTAATTTTACTTGCCTTACTGTGGTACCCTTGGTGCCTTTTATTGCCTTGCCCTGCCTTACCATGATGCCCATGGTGCCTTGGTTTACCTTACCTGACTTTGCTTTACTTTGCTTTACCATGGAGCCTGGGGTGCTATGACCTCCCTTGCATTCCCTTACCAACGTACTCATTGTCCTTGCTTTGCAGTTTCTGCATTCCTTTGCCTTGCCTTACCTTGGTGTCAAGGGTGCCTTGGCTTACCTAGTCTTGTCTTTCCTTGTCTTACCTTGCTTTGCCTTGCCTGCTGTGCCTTGCGTTGCTTTACCTTACCAAGGTGAATATGGTGCTTTTCCTTTCCATTCCATGCCTTACCATGGTGCCCATTTTATCTTTCCTTGCCTTGCTATGTTTTCCTTACCATGATGCCCACAATACCTTGCGTTGCCTTGCCTTATCATGGTGCCCATTGTGAGTTTTCTTTCCTTTCCAGGGTTTCCATACCATGGTGACCAATATGCCTTTCGTAGCCTTGCCTTACCATGATGCTCATGGTTCCTTGCCTTGCCTTGCCTCTCCTTGCCTTACTATGATGTCCATGATGCCTTACATTTCCTTGCTTCACCTTTTCATGGTGCTCATGGTGCCATGCCTTGCCTTCTCTTGCCTTATCATGTTGCCCATTGTGCCTTGACTTGCCTTGTCTTTCCATACCACGGTTCCTGTGATTCATTGCATTACTATGATAGCCATAGTACCTTGCCTTGCCATACCTTACCATGGAACAAATGGTGCCTTGGCTTGTTTTGCCTTACTATCATGCTCATGGTGCTTCGACTTCTCTTAACTTACATTGACATGGTGCCCATGGTGCCATGCTTGCCTTGCCTTGTCTTACCATTGTGCCCAGGTAAGGCAAGACAAGGCAAAGCACCTTAGTCACAATGGTAAGGCAAGGCAAGACACTGCAAAGCACCACTGGCACAATAGTAAGGCATGACAAGGAAAGGGAAGGCATCATGGGGAGCATGGGTAAAATCAAAAGGCAAAGCACAGCAAGGCAAGGCAAGGCAAGAAAATATAGGTGCCATGATAAGGCAAGGCAAGGCAAGTAAATGCACCATGAAACCATGGTAAGAAAAGGAAACCTAAGGCAACACAAGGCACCATGGACAACATGGTAATGCATGGAAAGGCATGGCAAAACACCATAATCACCACAGTAATGCAAAACAAGGTAAGGCAATGCAATTCACCATGGGAATCATGAGAAAGCAAGGTATTGCAAGGCAAGGAAATGAACCACGGAAACTATGGTATGGCCAGGCTAGGCAAGGCAAGGCAAGTCAAGGCAAGAAGGAATCCTTGGTAAGCCAAGGAAAAGTAAGACAATTCAAGATAGAATGGAAACCAGGATTAGGCAGGTAATGCCTTGCATTCCCTTGCTTTACCATGGTGCCCATGCTCTCCTGCCTTGCCTTAACATGGTCCCCATTGTTCCTAGGTTTGCATGACCTTGCCTTACAATGGTGACTTTAGTGCCTTGCCTTACCTACTGTTGCCATACCATGGTGCCCATGGTGGTTTGCCTCTGCTTTACTTGCAAAAGCCTGGTTCCCATTATGCCTTGCCTTGCCTTACATTCCCTTGCCTTACCAAGGTTCCCATCTTGCTTTGCCTTGGCTTGCCTTGACATACCATGGTTCCCATGGTTCATTTGTTTACCTTGCATTACCTTCTCTCTCCATGGTTCCCATGGAGAATTGCATTGCCTTGGCTTAAATTGCAGTACCAAAATGATTATGGTGTTTTGGCTTGCCTTGACATACTTTACCATGTTGACCATGGTGCCTTTGTTGCCTTGCGTATCCTTTCCTTGCCTTGTCTTGCCTTGCTATGGTGTCCATAGTGCATTCACATGCTTTGCTTTGCCTTTCCATATTGCCAATTGCACCTAGCCTTACCTTGCCTTGCTCTGAATTAATATGTTGCCCATGGAACTTTGTCTTGACTTGTGTTGCCATGGTGCCCATGGTGCCTAGCCTTGCCTTTCCTTTCTTACCATGTTGCACATGTTGCCTTGCCCTGTCTTGCCTTAACATGTAGCTCATGGTGCTTTGAGTTGCTTGCCCTACCATACTACCAAAGGTGCCTTGCCTTTCCTTGCCTTGCCATACCGTGATGACTATGATGCCTTTCCTTTCCTTGTCTTGCCCTACCATGGGGCCCATGTCACCATGCCTTGCATTGCCTTGCCTTGTCTTCCTTTACCAATGTGCCCCTGATGCGTTGCCACTCTTTACCTTGCCTTAGTTTGTTAACTTGCCTTGCCTTGCATGTCCTTTCCTTACCTTGATGTCCATGGTGCCTTGTCTTGCCTTACTATACTGCCCATGGGGTCTTGGCTTGCCTTGCCATGCCTTCCCACAGTGCCCATGGTGTTTTGCCTTGCTTTCCCTTGCCTTACCATGGTTGCCATGGTGCCTTGAATGGCCTTTCCATGCCTTGTCTTACCTTGCCATGGTGTCCATGGTGCATTCACATGTCTTGCTTTGCCTTTCCGTGAGACCAATTTTGCCTTTCTTTTCCTTGCCTTGCTCTGCCTTAACATTGTGTTTATGGTCCTTTGGCTTGCCTTGCATTACAATGGTGCCCATGGTACCTTGCCGTGCCTTTACTTACTACATAGCCCATGATGCCTTGCCTTGTCTTGATTTACTGTGGTGCACATGGCGTCTTATTTTACCTTGTCTTGCCTTGCCTTGTCTTGCCATATCATGGTGAATATGGAGTCTTGACTTGCCATGCCTTGCCTTACTATGGTGCCCACTGTGCCTTACCTTGCCATGTTTGCCTTAGGATTTGTGCCATGATGTCTGGCCTATTCTTGCCTTACCAATGACACACGGTTTCTTTCCCTGGCTTGCCATGCCCTACCATGGTGCCCATGGCGACTTGCCTTGCCTTACCTTTCATTGCCTTGCTATGCCTTACAATGGTGCCAATTCTGCACATGGTGCCTTGCCTTTCCTGGCCATGGCTTACTATTGTCCCAATGGTGCCCTGCTTTGCCTTGCCCTGCCTTACCATGATGCCTAGAGTGCCTTGCTTTCCCATTATGCCCATAGTGTCCTGTCATGCTCTACCTTACCATGGTGTCCATGGTGTCTTAGCTTGCCTTTCCCTGCCTTACCATGGGGTCCATGGCAATTTGCCTTGCCTTGCCTTCTCTTTCCTTGCCTTGTCTTGTCTTACCATTGTACCAATGTTTCCTTTCCTTGCCTTGCCTTACCACGGTGCCTATAGTGCCTTGCCTTGCTTTGCATTACCATAATGCCTATGGTGCCTTGGCTTGCCTTGCCTTGCCTTATCATGGTGCCCATGGTTCCTTATGTTGCCTTGCCTTGGGTTGCATTGCCTTAACGTTTTGCCTGTGGAGAGCTGCATTGTCTTGCCTTAACTTGCCTTCCACTTCCATGTTGACCATGTTGCATGCCTTGCCATGTCTTGTCTTACTTTGGTAACACTGGTGCCTGGCCTTTTTACTTGCTTTACCAAGGGATGCATGGTTCCTTTCTGTGGCTTGCCATGCCTTACCATGGTGCCCATGGCACGTTGCCTTGTATTTCCTTGCCTTGATTTTCCTTACCAATGATCCCATGAAGCATTGCCATGACTTCAGTTGCCTTTTAATCGTGTCCATCATGCCTTGCCTTCCCTTGCCTTACATGGCCTTGCCTCACCATGGTGTCCATGGTGCCTTGCCTTGACTTACTATACTGCCCATGGTGCCTTGGCTTGCCTTGCCTTGCCTTCCAACAGTGCCCATGGTGTCTTGTCGTGCATTCCCTTGTCTTACCATGGTGTCCATGGTGCATTGCCTTGCCTTTCCTTCCCTTGTGTTGCCTTACCACAGTCTCCATATTGCATCCACATGCCTTGCTTTGCTCTTCCATTTTGCCAGTTGTGTCTTGCCTTGCCTTGCCTTGCTCTGACTCAACATGGTGCCCATGGTACTTTGATTTGCCTTGTGTTACCATGGTGCCCATCATGGCTTGTTTTTTCTTTACTTACAAGGTTGCCCACGGTACCTTCATTTGATGGGCCTTACCATTTTTCAATGGTGCCTTGCCTTGCCCTGCCTTCTCATGGTACCCATGGCACCTTGTCTTGCCTTACGTTGCCATACCATAGTGCCTATTATTCCTTTCCTTTCCTTACCTTGCCTTACTATTGTGCCCGTAATACCACGACTTGAATTACCTTGCCTTACCTTTGTGCTCTTATTTCCTTGCCTTGTCTTACCTAGTAGTGAAATACCAGGGTGCTCATGTTGCTTTGACATGTCTTGCCTTGCCATGGTGACTTTGTTGCTTTGTTTTCCTTGCTTTTCTCTGCCTTCCATTACATGGTGCCCATAGTGCCATTTCCTGACTTTACTTCCCTTACAATGATGCCTATGGAGCCTTGCATTGCCTCACCTTACTGTGGTTTCCATGGTGCCTTATAATGCCTTGTTTTGTGCCACTATTGTGCCCATGGTGCCTTCCTTTGCCATGTCTTGTTTGCCTTATCATGGTGCCCATGGTGTCTTGCCTTGTCTTATGTTACCATGGTACTCATGGCAACTTGCCTTGCCTTGTCTTATTTTACCATGGTGTCTATGGTTTCTTGCCTTGAGTTGCTTTGCCTCTCCTTACCTTGGTGCCCATGGTGCCTTACCTTGAAGTGCCTTACCATGATGTCTATGTTGCCTTACCTTCCCTTGCTTTACCATGTTTCCCATTGTGCCTTTCCTTGTGTTGCCTTGTTTGCCTTAACATAGTACCCATGGTACCTTGCGTTGCCTTGTCATATCATGGTTCCCATTGTGAGTTTCCTTGCCTTGCTGTACTGTCCTTATGATAGTGCACAATGTGCTTTGTCATGCCTGGCCTTGCGTTACCATGATACTCATGGTTCTTTGTCTTGCCTCGTCTTGCCTTACTGTGATGCCTATGGTGCCTTACTTTGCCTTGAATTGTCTTGCCTTCCCGATGGTGCCCATGGTGCCTTGCCTTGCCTTGCCTTACCATGATGTCCATGGTGCCTAAACTTGACTTGTCTTGCCATAACATGGTGCCTATGATGCATTGCCTTACTATGATGCTCATAGTGCCTTGCCTTGCCATGCCTTACCATGATAATTGTGATGCCTTGTCTTGCCTTGTTTTGTCTTACTATGGTGCCCATAGTGTTTTGTCTTGCCTTGTCTTACAATAGCATGGTGTCCATGGTGCCACGCTGGCCTTGCCTTGCTGTGCTTTGCATTATTATGGTGCCCAGGGTATCTTGCATTGCTTTCCCTTACCATGGTGCACATGTTGCCTTCCCTTGCCATGCATTGCCTTAACACGTTGCCCATGGTTCATTACATGGTCTTACCTTCCCCTATCATTATGCCCATTGGGACATGCCTTGCCTTGCTTTAATTTACCATGCTGTCCATGTTTCCTTGTCTTTCCATGCCTTCAATTGCATTAGCATGTTTCCCATGGTTCTTTGCCTTGTCTTACCACAGGGACCATGGTGGCCTGCCTCACCTTGAATTGCCTTATCATAGTGCTGATGATACCTTGCCTTGATCTGCCTAACCATATGTCCATGGTCACTTGCCTTGCTTTGGATTCCCTTGCTTTCTAATGGTGCCCATGTTCACTTGCCTTGCTTTAATACGGTGCCCATAGTGCTTAGGATTTCCTTACCATGCCTTACAATGTTGCCCATGGTGCCTTTCTGTGCATTTCTTTTCAAACCATGGTGAATATGGTGGTTTGACTCTCCGTCATTAGCCTTAGCCTGATTCCCATTGTGCCTTGTCTTATCTTGCCTGACATACCATGGTTCCCATGGTTCATTTCCTTGCCTTGCGTTGCCTGGCTTTCACATGGTTTCAGGGCAAATTGCATCACCTCGCCTTGCTTTGCATTACCGTGGTGTTTATGGTGATTTACCTTCCCTTACCATGTATTACCATGTTGCCCAGGATGCTTTTTGTTGCCTTGTGTTGCTTTTTCCTACCATGGTGACCATGGTGCATTTACTTGTCTTGCCTTGCCTTATCATGTTTCCCATGTTGTGTTCCCTTGCCTTGCCTTGCTGTGTCTTGCCTTATGATGGTGACCATGCTGCCAATAGTGCCTTGTCTTTCCTTGCCAAGCCCTACTGTTTTGCCAATGGTGTCTTGCCTTCTCTTACCTTGCCTTACCATGGTGCCCATGGTGCCTTTCCTTTCCTTGCCTTTCCAATGTGCTCATGGTGTCCTTTTCTGTTCTACTTTACCATGACCCATGTTACCTTACTTTGCCATTTCCTGCCTTACCATAGTGCCCATGGTTACTTTCCTTGCCTTACATTTCATTACCTTGTCTTGCCTTACCATTGTACCCATGGTTTCTTCCCTTGTCTTGCCTTAGTGTGGGGCCCATAGTGCCTTGCCTTGCTTTGCCTTACCCTGGTACCTATAGTGCTTTAGCTTGCCTTGTGTTGCCTTGCTCTAATCTTGTGCCCATGGAGAGCTGTCTTCCCTTACCTTAACTTGCCTTCCACTTCCATGTTGCCCATGATACATGCCTTGCCATGCCTTGCCTTACCTGGGAGCTCATGCTGCCATACATTTCCTTGTCTCACAAGGGGCACATGCTATATTTCCGTGGCTTCACTTGCCTTATCATATTGCCCATGGCACCTTGCCTTCATAATCTTACCTTGTCATGCTTTACCAATATACCCATGGTGCCTTGCTATGCCTTTCCTTTCCTTATGATGGTGCCCATAGTGCTTGTCTTGCCTTGCACGGCCTTACCTTACCATGGTGTCCATGGTGTCTTCTGTTGCCCTACCATGCTGCCCATAATGTCTTGGCTTGCCTTGCATTGCCTCTCAACAGTACACATGGTGACTTTCCTTGCCTTTCCTTTCCATGCCATGATGGCCATGGTGCTTTGCCTTGTCTTTCCTTGCCTTGTCTTACCTTGCCATTTTGTCCATGGTTCATTCATATACTTTGTTTTGCCTTTGCATGTTGCCAAATGTGCCTTGCCTTACATTGCTCTCTTAACATGGTGATCACTGTCCTTTGTCTTGTCTTGCATTACCATGGTGCTAATGGTGCCTTGTGTTGCCTTCCCATTTCTTCCCATGGTGCCCATGGTGTCTTCCCTTGCCTTTCCTTACCACGTTGCCAATGGTGCCTTGCCTTACCTTGCCTTACCATGGTGCCCAAGGAGTCTGCCTCGCCTCTCATTGCCACACCATGGTGCCTACAATGCCTTTTCTTTCCTTGCCTTGCCTTACCATGGTGTAAATTATTCCTTTACTTGTATTGTCTTGCCTTTCCATGGTACAATTATGGCCTTGCCTTTCCTTGCCTTGCCTAGTTTGCTCATATCAGGGTGCACACGGGGATTTGGCATGCCTTGCATTTCCCTACCATGGTGCCCATCATGCCTCGACTCACATTGCCTTGCCTTATCATGGAGCCGTTATTGCCTTTCCATGCCTAGTCTTGACTTATCAGGGTGCCTTTTGTACTTTGACACTCCTTGCCCTGTCTTGCCATAGTGACTTTGTTGACTTGTCTTTTCTTACTTTGTCTTGTCTTCTTTCCATGGTGCCCACAGTGCATTTTCCTGATTTTCCATGCCTTACTGTGGTGCCCATGGCCTCTTACATGGCTTGTCTTGCCTTTCCATTGTGTCCATAGTGCCTTCCCTTGTTATGTCTTGCCTTGCCTTACCATGGTACCCATGATGCCTTGCCTTGCCTTATGTTACCAAGGTGCCCATGGCACTTGGCCTTGCATTGCCATGTTTTACCAAGTTGACTATGGTTCCTTGCCTTGCCTCGCCTTACCATTTTATCCTTAGCGCCTTGCCTTGCCTTTCTTTACTATGGTGCCTATGTTTCCTTACCTTCCCTTGCTTTACCGTGGTGCCCATTGTGTCTTTTATTGCCTTGCCCTGCCTTACCATGCTGCCTATTTTGCCCTGTTTTGCCTTACCTTGCATTGCTTTACACTACATTGGAGCCCTTGGTGCCTTGACTTTCCTTGTCTTCCCTTACTTTGGTATGCATAGTACCTTCCTTTGCCTTGCTTTTCAATGTCTGCCTTTCCTTTGCTTCCCTTAACATGGTGCCAGTGGTGCCTTGCCTTGCTTTGCCTTACCGTGCTTTACCTTGTCTTGCCATGCCTTGCCTTGCTTTACCTTTCTTTGCCTTACCATGGTTAATATGGTGCTTTTCCTTGCCATGACTTTCCTTATCATGGTGACCATTGTGCCTTTCCTTGCCTTGCCTTATCATGGTGCCCATGGTTCCTTCCCTTATCTTGCCTTATCATGGTACCCATTGTGAGATTTCTTGTCTTGCTATGCTTTCCTTACCATGGTGTCCAATGTGATTTGTCTTGCCTTGCCTTTTCTTAAAATGATGCCCATGGTGCCTTGCCTTGCCTGACCTTGCTTTACCATGATGCCTGCAATTACTTGCTTTGCCTTGCCTTGCCTTATCTTCCATGGTGACCATGGTGCCTTGACTTGCCTTGTCTTGCCATAACATAGTGGCCATGGTACTATGTTTGTGCTGCCTTGCTTTGCATTTCCTTACTGTAGTGCCCAGGGTGTCTTGCATTGCTTTGCCTTACCTTGGTGCACATGTTGCCTTGCCTTGCCATGCATTGCCTTAACGTGTCACCCATAGTGCATTGCATTGTCTTACCTTCCCCCACCATACTGCACATTGGGATGTGACTTGACTTGCTTTACCTTGCCAAGCTGCCCATGGTGCCTTGCCTTCCCATGTCTTCCCTTGCATTACCATAGAATCCATGGTGCTTTGACTAGCATTGACTTGTCTTACTAAGGGCCCATGGTGGCTTGCCTTGCCTTGACTTGCCATTCTATGGGGACCATTATGCCTTGCCTTGCCTTGCCTAACCATACGCCCATGGTGACTTGCCTTGCTTTTCATTCCCTTGCTTTACCATAGTACCCATGCTCCCTTGCCTTGCCATAGCATGGTTCCCATAACTCCTAGGCTAGCCTTACCTTGCCTTACAATGCTACCAAAGGTGCCTTGCCTGCCTTGCATAGCAATATTATGGTGCCCAGTGTGGCTTGCCTCTCATTTACTTGCCTTAGCCTGGTTCCCATTGTGTCTTGCCTTGTCTTACTTTCCCTTGCCTTGCCAAGTTTCCCTTTGTGCCTTGATTTGACTTGTTTTGCCATATCATGGTTCCCATTTTTCCTTTTTTGCCTTGCATTGCCTTGCTTTCTCATAGTTCACATGGCAAATTGCATTGCCTTGCCTTGCTTTGCATTGCCACAGTGATTATGGTGCTTGACCTTGCTTTTTTATGGGTTACCATGTTACCCATGGTACTTTGTGTTGCCTTGCATTGCCTTTCCTTACCATGGTGCCCATGGTGCCTTTACTTGCCTTGCTTTGCATTCTCATGGTGCCTATGATCTCTTTCCTTGCCTTTTCTTGCTTTGCCTTGTCTTACAATGGTGCTCATGCTGCTTATTGTGCCTAGCCTGTCCTTGACATGCCTTACTATTGTGCCGATGGTGTCTTTCTTTGTCTTGCCTTGCTTTAAAATTGTGCCCATGGTGCCATGCCTTTCCCAGCCTTCCCATTGTGCCCATGGTGCCCTGTCCTGCCCTACCTTTCTATAGTGCTCATGGTGACTTGCCTTGCCTTATTTTGCCTTTCCTGTCTTATTATTGTGTCCATGGTGCCCTGCCTTGGGTTACCTTTCATTGCCTTGCCTTCTTTGCCTTCTATTGCTTTTCCTTGCCTTACCATTATACCCATGGTTCCTTGCCTTGCCTTGCCTTACCACAGTGCCTATAGTGCCTTGCTTTACTTTGCCTTACCATGGTGCCTACGGTGCTTTGTCTTGCCCTGCCTTACCACGTTGCACATGGTTCCTTGCAATGCCTTGCCTTGTGTTGCCTTGCCTTAACATTGCACCCATGGAGAGCTGCTTTGTCTTGCCTCAACTTCTCTTCCACTTACATTTTTCCCATGTGCATACCTTGCCATGCCTTACTTTACCTGGGTCCCCATGGCGCCTTGCCTTTCCTTGAATTATCAGGGGCCACATGGTGCCTTTCCGTGGCTTGCCTTGCCATACCATGTTGCCCATGGCAACATGCCTTGCATCACCTTACCCTGCCATGCTTTACCAATATGCCCACGGTGCCTTTCCACATCTTGACGTGCCTTGCCTTATGTTACCCATTGTGCTTGTCTTGCCTTGCATGGCCTTGCCTTACCATGGTTTCTATGGTTCCTTGCGTTGCCATGCTGCCCATGAGGCCTTGGATCACCTTGCCTTGCCTTCCCACAGTGCCCATGGTGTCTTGGCTTGCCTTCCCTTTCCTTGCCATGGTAGCCATGGTGACTTACCTTGCCTTTCCTTGCCTTATCTTGCCTTGTAATGTGTCCGTTTTGCTTTCCAATGCCTTCCTTTGCCTTTCCATGTTGCCAATTGTACCTTGATATGCATTGTTTTGCTCTACCTTAACATGGTGATCATGGTCTTTGCTTTGCCTTGCATTACCATGTTGCCCATTGTGCCTTGCATTGCCTTTCCTTTCCTTACCATGTTGCCCATGGTACCTTGCCTTAACCTGCCTTACCATGGAACTCAGTTTGCCCTGCCTTGCCTTGCCATACCGCAGAGACTATGATTACTTTCCTTTCTTTGACTTGCCTTACCATGGTGTCTGTAATGCCTCAACTTGCATTGCCTTGTCTTATCATGGGACAGTTATTTCCTTGCCTTGCCTTACCTTGCTAAGTCTTGACTTGCAAGGGTGATCTTGGTGCATTGACGTGCCCTGTTTTGTCTTACCATGTTGACTTTGTTTTCTTGCCTTTCCTTGCGTTGCCTTGCCTTCCTTTACATGGAGCCCACAATGCATTTTCCTGACTTTCTTTGCCTTACTACGTTTCCCATGGTGCCTTGCATTGCCTTGCCTTATCGTGGTGCCCATGGCACCTTACCATGCCTCGTCTTGCCTTTTCATTGTGCATATAGTGCCTTCCCTTGTCATGTCTTGAATTGCCTTACCATGTTGCCATAGTGCCTTGCCTTGCCTTATGTTAGCATGGTGCTCATGGTGCCTTGCCTTGCTTTGCTTTGTTTTACAAATGTGCCAATTGTTCCCTGCCTTTCCTTACCCTGCCTTGCTTTGCATTACTATGGGGTCCATGTTGCCCTGACTTGTCTTGCCTTCCCTTACCATGGTACGCATAGTAACTTCCCTTGCCTTGCTTTGTAGTGCCTGTCTTCCATTGCTTGTCTTACCACAGTGCCAGTGATGCTTTGCCTTGTCTTGCCTTGTCTTATCTTGCTTTGCTTTTCCTTGCCGTGCCTTGCCTTGCTTTCCCTTGCTTTGCCTTACCATGGTGAATATGGTACCTTGCCATGACATGCCTTGCCTTACTGTGATGACCATTGTGCCTTTCCTTCTCTTTCCATGTGTGCCTTACCATGGTGCCCATGGTTCCTTGCCTTTCCTTGCCTTATCATAGTGCCCATTGTGAGTTTCCTTATCTTGCTGTGCTTTCCTTACCATGGTGCTCAATGTGGCTTGCCTTCCCTTGCTTTACCATGATGCCTATGGTGCCTTGCATTGATTTGCCTTGCCTTGACTTACAATGATGCCCATGGTGCCTTGCCTTGTTTTGCCTTGCCTTACCATGGTGCCCATGGTGCCTTGACTGAAGTTGCCTTGACATAGCATGGTATCTATGATACATTGCCTTTCTATGATGCCCATAGTTCCTTTCCTTGCCTTGCCTTACCATGGTACACATGGTGCCTTGCCTTGACTTGTTTCACCTTACTATGGTGCCCATGATGCTTTGTCTTACCTTGACTTGTTTTATCATGATGTCCATGATGTCATGATTGCTTTGACTTGCCTTTCCTTGCCTTATCGTGGTGCCCATAGTACCTTGGCTTCCATTACTTTGCCTTGTAATGGAGCCCATTGTGCCTTGCCTACCCTTGTGTTGCCAAACTATGGTGCCCATGATGCCTTGTCTGTTCTTTACTTGCCTTTGCCTGGTTCAAATTGTGCCTTTCCTTTCCTTGTGTTCCTTGTCTTACAATGGTGCCCATGCTGCCCATGGTGCATTGTCTTTCCTTGCTTTGATTTACTATTGTGTCAATGGTGTCTTACTTTGTCTTGCCTTGCCTTACCATGGTGCTTATGGTGCTTTGACTTGCCATGACTTGCATTAAAGTGGTCTCCATGGTGTCTTGCTTGTCTTGCCTTGCTCTGCCTTACCATGGTGCCCAGGTGCCTTGCGTTCTTTTGCCTTACCATGGTACACATGTTGCCTTGCCTTGCCATGCCTTGCCTTAACATGTTGCCCATGGTGCATTGGATTGCTTTACTTCCCCTACTATAGTGCTTATTGGGATGTGCCTTGCCTTGATTTACCTTACTATACTTCCCATAGTGCTTTGCCTTGTCATGCCTTTCCTTGCATTATCATTGTACCAATGGTGCTTTGCCTTGTTTTGCATTGCCTTACCATTGGGCCTATGGTGGCTTGCCTCTCCTTGAATTGCTTAACCATATTGCCCATAATGCCTTGACTTGCCTAACCATACGCCCATGCTGACTTGCTTTGCCTTCCTTTTCTTTGTTCTACCAAGGTGTCCACGCTCCTTTGCCTTGCCTTACCATGGTGCCCATAGTGCCTAGTCTTGCCTTACCTTGTCTTACAATGGTGCCTATGGTGGTGCCTTGCCTTGGGCTGCCATACTGTGGTGCCCATGGTGTCTTGCTTCTCCATTACTTGACATAGCCTGGTTACCAGTATGACTTGGTTTGTCTTACTTTCCCTTGCCCTACCAAGATTTCCATGGTGCCTTGCATTGCCATACCATGGTTCCCAAATAAATTACCTTGCCTTCCATTGACTTGCTTTCCCAAGGTTCACCTGGCAAATTGTGTTGCCTTGCCTTGCCTTGCTTTGCATTACTGCGGTGATTATGATGATTTCCTTGCCTTGCCATGCAATGCTATGTTACCAATGTGCCATGAGTTCCCTTGCATTGTCTTTCCTTACCATGGGATCCATGGTGCCTTTACTTGGCTTGCCATTCCTTATCATTGTGTGAATATTGTCTTGATTTGCCTTGCCTTTCTGTGCCTTACAATGCAAGGTGTGGTAAAACACAATTGAAACACTGGTAAAGCAAGATAAGAGAAGGCAAAGCATGGCAAGGTCCAATGGGCACAATTATTGGAAAAGACAAGCCATGGAATGTCACCATGTGCCCCATGGTAAGGAAAGGAAATGAAAGGAAAGTCTCCACAGGCTTCCAGGTAAGACAATGAATGTTAAGGAACCAGGGGCACCCAAGTAAGGCAAGGGATGGCAAGGCATGCGTAATGGGGAAAGATAGAAGTGGAAGGCATATTAAGTCATGGCAAGGCAGATCTCCATGGGCATAACCTTAAGCAAGGCAAAACAAGGGAAGGCAATGCAAGTCACTATGGACACCATGGTAAGGTAAGGCAAGGCAAGGCAAGCCAAGATACCATAGGCACCATGTTAAGGCAAAACAAGGCAAGGCACTACAGGCATCAACGTATGGCAAGACAAGGCAAAGAATCATGGGTACAATGGTAAGGCAAGACAAAACAAGAGAAGGCAAGACAAGAGAAGGCAATGAAAGGTAAGTCAAGGCATGTCACCAAAGTCACCATGGTAAGGGAGTGAATGGCAAGGTAAGGCACCATGGGCACCAAGGAAAGGCAGGGCATGACAGGGCACCATGGGCACAATGGGAAAGCAGTGCAAGGCTAGGCACCATGAGTGCATTCATAAGGCAAGGTAAGGCAACATGGACAAAATGATAAGAAAAGTCAAGACAAAGCAAGGCACCATTGACACAATGGTTAGACATGCCAAGGAAAAGCAAGGTACCATGGGCAGCATGGGCACCATGATAAGGCAAGGCACAGCAAGGCAAGGCAGGGCAACATGTGTACCATGATAAGGCAAGGCAAGATAAGTAAAGGCACTATGGGCACCATGGTAAGGAAAGACAATGCAAGGAAACACAAGTCTCCATGGGCGACAAGGTGAAGCATGGCAAGGCAGGGCAAAACACCATAATTATTGTGGTAAAACAAAGCAAGGAAAGAAAACTCAATTAACCATGGAAGCCATGGGAAATCAGTGCAACACAAAGCAAGGAAATGAACCATGGAAACCATGGCATGGCAAGACACCATGACAATCTTGGTGAAGAAAGTTAAAGTAAGGGAAGGCAAGGCACAGTTGGAACCACACTAAGGCAAGTAAAGGAGAGGCAAGCCACCATGGGTACCATGGTAGCACAATGCAAGGTAGGGCAAGGCACCATAGTCATGATTTTAAGACAAGGTAAGGCAAGACTAGGCACTATGGGCACCATGGTAAGGCAAGGAAAGGAAGCATGTGCTTCATGGTAAAGCAAGGGAATGCAAGGAAAGGCAAGTCACCATGGGCATAGGCTGAGGCAAGGCAAGGCAAAATATCATGGGCACCATGTGTGGTAAGTCAAGGTGAGGCAAGCCATCATGGGTCCCATGGTAAGGCAAGGCAAAGAAAAGCAAGCACCATGGGTAACATGGTAATTCAAAGGAAGGCACAGCAAGACAAATCACCATGAGCAGCATGGTAAGGTTAAACAAGGCAGGACACCTCCCAATGGGCACTATGGTAGGGGAATGTAAGGCAATGCGATGCACCATGGACAACTTGTTAAGGCAAGGCATGGAAAGGCAAGACAACTTGTTCTCCATGGTAAGGTAAAGCAATGGAAGTCACTCTGGACACCTTGGTAAGGAAAAACAAGATAAGGTAAGGCAAGCATGACACCATGGGCTACATGTTAATGCAACTAGAGGAAGACAGCACACCATGGGCACCACAGTGAGGCAAAACAAGGCAAGGAAAGGGACCATGGGTACCATGGTAAAGCACGGCAAGACAAGGCACTATGGGCATCATAGTAACGCAATGCATCATAGGCAAATTGTATGACAAAGCAAGGCAAGTCAAGGCACCATGGACACCGTGACAAGGCAAGGAAAGACAAGGCAAGGCACCGTGGGCACCATGGGAAAGCAAGGCAAGGGCAAGGCAATGCAAGCACCATAGCTGTCAAGGTAAGGCAAGGCCAGGCAAGGCAGGGCATCATGAGCATCATGGTATGGCAAGGCAAGGCAAGTCAAGGCACATTGAGCACCATGGTAAGCAATGCATGGTAAGAAAAGGAATCTCACAATGGGCACCATTATAAGGCAAGGCAAGGCAAGGAACCATGGACACCATGGTAAGGCAAACATGGAAAGGTAGGGAAACACACAATGGGTACCATGGTAAGGCCAGACATGGAAAACAAAGGCATCATATCCAACATGGTAATGCAGAGCAAGGCAGGGCACGCCAAAGCAAGGCAAAGCAAGATAAGGCAAGGCAAGGCAAGGCACCACTGGCACCATGGTAAGGCCAGGCAAGGGAAGGCAGGCACTACAAAGCAAAGAAAGGGAGCATACTCTGCATACCATGGTAAGAGAATGCCAGGAAAGTCAAATCACTGTGGGATCCATGGCAGTGGAAAGAAAGGAAAAGTATGGCAAGGCAAGACACGATGGGCCCCATGGTAAGGCAGGGCAAGGCAATAAAAAGCAACATGGACTCCACAGTAAGGCAAGGAAAGGTAAGGGAACATAGGTACCATGGTAAGGCAAAGCAAGTCAAGGCACCATGGACAACATAGTAAGGCAAGGCAAGGCAAGGAAACATAGGCGCCATCATAAAACAAGACAAGGCAAGGAGCCATGAGAACCATGGAAACATACAGCAAGGAAATGCAACATGGGAACCATGTTAAGGCAAGGCAAGACATGTAAACAGAAGGCACCATGGGCACAATGGAGAGGCAAGGCAAGACATGGTAAAGTTCTACGGATACCACAGTAAGATGAGGAAATGCAAGGCACCATGGGAACAATGGTAAGGCAAAGAAAGTCAGGATAAAGCACAGTGGGCACCATGTATAGACATGCAAGTCAAAGCAAGGAAAGGCAAAGCAACAAAATAAGCATGGTAAGGCAAGGCAAGGCATGTCAATGCACCATGGACACCCTATGTAAAGACTAGGCAAGGCAGGACAAAGCAATATGGGCATCATGGTAAGGCAGGACAATGCAAGTCAAAGCGTTATGGGCACCATGGTAAGACAAGGCAAGGCAAGTAATGGAAAAGTATCATAAGCAACATGATATGGTAAGGCAAAGCAAGGTAAGGCAATATGGACACCATGATAAGGCAAGACAAGGCAAGGCACCTTTGATATCATGGTAATGCAACGCAAGATGAAGGATCATGGGTACCATGTTAAGGCAGAGCCTGGCAAGGAACAGTTAGCAACATGGTAAGGCAAAGCAAGACATATGAATGTACCATGGGCACTACATATAGGCAAGACAAGGCAACAAAAGGTAAGGCAAGGCACAATGGCCACCATTGTAAAGCAAGGAAGGTAAGGCAAGGCACCAGGAGAACTGTGGGAAGGTAAGGCAAGAAAAGCTACGTCACCATGGGCAGCATGGTAATGCAAGGCAAGGCATCACGGACACCACATTAAGGCAATGCCATTTAAGGGAAAGCAAGACACCATAGGCAACATCATAAGGCAAAGCAAGGTGTGCCAAGGCACCACCAACATCTTGGTAAAGCACGACACGGAAAGACAATGCAAGACGAGGTGACATGGGCAATCTGGTAGGGTAAGTCAAGCCACGAAGAGGCACCATGTGCCCCTTGGAAAGGAAAAATTATGCAAGGCACCATGGCCACCCAGGTAAAGAAATTATGGCAAGACATGCATCATAGGCACCATGCAAATGGAAGGCAAGATGAGGCGAAGCAAGACAAGGCAGCTCTCCATGGGCACAACGTTAAGGCATGTCAATGTAAGGCAAGGCAATGAAAGTCACCATGGGCACCATGGTAGGGCAAGACATTGCAAGCCAAGGCACCATGGGCACCATTGTAAGACAAAGCAAGGAAAGGCACTATGGGCACCATGGTAAACAACACAAAACCAGGAATCATGGGTAAACTGATAAGGCAAGGCAAGACAAGAGAAGATAAAACAAGGCAAAACAATCAATGTTAAGGCAAGACAAGGCATCATGGGCATCATGGTAAAGCAATGGAAGACATGTCAAGGGAAAGATGCATGGGCACAATGGTGAGGCAAGGGAAGACATGGTAAGGTGCCATTAGAACAGTTGTAAGGGAAGGCAACACAAAACACCATGGGCACCATGGCAAGGCAAGACAAGTCAGGAAAAAGCACTGTGTTCACCATGTAATGGAAGGCAAGACAAAGCAGGGAAAGGCAAGGCAAAAAAGTCATTTGGGTAAGTCAAGGCAAACCATGTCAAAGCACCAAGGGCGAACCTGGGAACACAATACTAAGCAAGGCAAGGAAAGGAAGGCAAAAATGGCACCATGTTAAGGCAAGATAATGCAAGTGGAGGCATTATGGACATGAAGGTAAGGCAAGGCAAAGAAAGATAAAGCATCTTATGCACCGTGGTATTGCAAGGCAAGGCAAGGCAAGGCACCATGGGCTCCATGGTAAGGCAAGGCAAGGCAGCATGGGCTAAATGGTAAGGCAAAGCAAGGCAAGGTACCATGGGCATTGTGGTAAGGAAAGGCAAGGCAAAGCACCATGGGCACCATGGTAACACAAAGAAATACAAAGGACAATGGGCATGATGTTAAGCCCAAGCAAGGCAAGGCAAGGCAAGGCAAAACTGGCAACATGGAAAGGAAAAGGAAAGCATGTGAATGTACAATGGACACTGTGGGAAGTCAAGACAAGGTAAGTCCTTATGGACCCCATGGTAAGGTAAGTGAAAGCAAGGCAAGACACCATGGTCACTTTGAGAAGGAAAGATAAGTTAAGTGAAGTCACCATAAGCAGTATGGTAAGACAAGGCAAGGCAAGGAACTATTGACTCCATAGTAATTCAAGGCAGTGCAAGTCAAGGCAAGGCACCATGGGCACCATAATAAGGCAAAGAAGGCATTGCAAGGAACCATGGGAACATTGGTAAAGCAAGACAAGGCAAGGCAAAGCAATGCAAGGTGCCATGGGCACCATGATTGGAAAAGGAAATCCATGGAATGGCACTGTGTACCCCCTGTTAAGGCAAGGAAAGGCAAGGCACCATGGGCACCCAGGTAAGGCAATAAAAAGCAAGGTATGTACCATGGGCAACATGGAAGTGGAAGGCAAGGTAAGGCAAAGCAAGGCAGCTCTCCATTGGAACAACGTTAAGGCAAGGCAATGCAAGACAAGGCAATGAAATCTACCATGGGCACCATAAGGCAAGGCAAGAAAAGCTAAGGAACCATAGGCACCATGGTAAGGCAAAGCAAGGCAAGGAACTACATGAACCGTGGCCAGGCAAGGGAAGACAAGGAAAAATGGGTACAACGGTAATGCAAAGCAAGGCAAGAGAAGGCAAAGCAATGAAAGGTAAGTGAAGACAAGTCTCCAAGGGCACCAGGGTAAGGCAAGAAATGGCAAAGTATGGCAACATGGACACCATGTTAAGGTAAGGCATGACAAGGCATCATGGGAACATTGGGAAGGCTAGGCAAGGCAAGGCACCCTGGGCACAAATGTAAGGCAAGGCAACTCACCATGGGCATTATGGTAAGTCAAGACATGAGAAAGCATGGCCCCATTATCACAAAAGTAAGGCTTGGCAAGAAAAGGCAAGGCACAATGGGCAGCATTGGCATCATTGTTAGGCAAGTCACAGCAAGGCCAAGAAAGGCAAAATAACGTGGGAACCATGATAAGGCAAGGCAAGGCAAGCCAAATAAAGACACCATGGTCACCATGGTAAGGAAAAGCAATGCAAGGAACTATAAGGCACCACGGGTGACGTGGTAACACATGGCAAGGTAAGGCAAAACACCATAATCACCATGATAATGCAAAGTAAGGCAATGGACTGCAATTCACCATGGGAATCATGGGAAAGCCAGGCAACGTAAGGCAAGGAAATGAACCATGGGAACAATGGTATGGCAAGGCAAGGCACCTTATTTTTGGTTAGATAAGGGAAAGTAAGGCAAGGCTAGGCACAATGGAAAACAGACTAAGGCAAGTAAAGGAGACTTAAGCCACAATGGGCACCATGGTATGGCAACAGGAGGCAAGGTAAGTAGCCATGGACATATCGTTAGGCAAGGCAAGGCAAGGCAAGGCATATTTAGCACCATGGTAAGGCATGTCAAGGCTAAGCAAGCCACCATTAATCCCATGGTAAGGCAAGGCAAGACCCCACGAAGAACACAGTATGGTGAGGCAAGGCAAGGCAAGGCAAGGAACCATAGTCACCAAGGTAAAACAAGGCAAGAAAAGGCATTTCTCCATGGACACCATTGTAATATAAGGATAGGCAAGGCACCATGGGCACCATTGTAAGGCAAGACAAGACATGGCAACTGAAGACACCATGGGCACAATGGAGAGGCGAGACAAAGCATGGTAATGTGAAAAAAGAACCACAGTAAATGCAGCCAATGCAAAGCACCATGGGCACAATGTTAAGAAAAGAAATGTCAGGAAAAGGCACTGTGGACACCATGTAAATCAAGACAAGGCAAAGCAAAGCAAGGCAAGGCAACAAAGTCACTAAGGTAAGGCAAGGGAAGGCAGTTAAAAGTAACATTGGCACCCTGGTAAGTCAAGACTAGGCAAAGCAAGGCAAGGCAAGACAATGAGGTCACCATGGTAAGGCAAGGCAATGCAAGTCGAGGCATTATGAGCACCATGGTAAGGCAAGGCAAGGAAAGGAAGACATCTCAGGCACCATGGTATGGCTAGGCCCGGCCAATCAGTATGCTATGGAAACCATGGTAAGGCAAGGCAATGCAAGGCACCATGAGCACAATGGTAAGGATAGCAAGACAAAGGAACATGAGCACCATGTTAAGGCACAACAAGGCAAGGCAAGTCAAGGCACAGTTGGCAACTTGGAAAGGCGAAGCAAGGCATGTGAATTCAACATGGACACCATGGCAAGGCAAAACAATGCAAGGCACCATGGCCATAATGGTAATGTAAGGGAAGGAAACGCGGGACATCATGGGCACTGTGGGAATGCAAGACAAGGCAAGACAAGGCACCATGAGCAGCATGGTAAGGCAAGGCATGGCACCATGGACACTATGTTAAGGCAAGGCCTTGCAAGGCAAGGAAAAACACCATGGGCCCCATCACAAGGCAAGGCAAGGCATGTCAAGGCACCATGGGCACATTGGTAAAGCAAGACAAGACAACGCAATGGAAAAAAAAATTTCATTAGTACCATGGTAATTCAAGGCAAGACACAGAATGGCACCATGTGCACCCTGGTAAGGCAAGGAAAGGTAAAGGACCATGGAAACCCAGGTAAGGCAAGGCATGCACTATGGGCATCATCAAAGTGGAAGGCAAGTTAAGGTAAGGCAAGGTAGCTCTCCATGGGCACAACAGAAAGGCAAGACAACACAAAGCAAGGCAATGCAAGGAACCATGAGTACTATAATAAGGCAAGGCAAAGAAGCCAAGGCACCATAGGCACCATGGTAAAGCAAAGAAAGGCAAGGCACCATAGGCACTGTGGTAAGGCAAGGCAAGGCAATGAACCATGAGTATAATGGTAAGGCAAAGAAAGGCAAGGTAAGCCACCAGATGCACCATGGTTAGTTAGGGCATGACAGGGTACCAAGGGCACAATGAGAAGGCAGGGGAAGGCAAGGCACCATAAGCACAATGGGAAGGTGAGGCAAGGCACCGTGGGCACCATGGTAAGGTATGGCAAGATAAAGTAAGGTATTATTGGCACAAAAGTATGACATGGCAAGGAAAGAAAAAGAAGAGTGGGCATCATGGTCACCATCATAAGGCAAGGCACAGCAAGGCAAAGCCATGCAAGACAACATTGGCACCATGATAAGGCAAGGATAGGCAAGGAAAGGCACAATGGGCATCCTGGTAAGGAAAGGCAATACAAGGCAACACAAGGCAACAAAATTCCCCATGGTAACCATGGGAAAGCAAACCAACGCAAGGCAACGAAAGAAACCATGGGAACCATTGTATGGCAAGGCAAGACAAATCAAGGCACCATGGGATACTTGGTAAGGCAAGGGAAAGTAAGGCAAAGCAAAACACAATGGAAACCATGCTAATGAAAGTGAAGGAGAGGCAAGCCACCATGGGCACCATATTATGGCAATGCTAAGTAAGGCAAGGCAACTTGCACATCATGTAAGGCAAGGTATGGCAAACCTAGGCACAATAGGCAACATGATAAGGAAAAGCATGGGAGCATGTGTAAAATGATAAAACAAGGGAATGCCAGGTAAGGCAAGTCACCATGGGCGTATTGTTAGGCACGTCAAGGAATCATGGACACCAGGTGAATGCAAGTCTAAGTGAGACAAGCCATCATGGGCCTAACTGAAAGGCAAGGCAAACCAAAAAAAAAAAAAAAAGCACCTGTATACCATGGTAATACAAGAGAAGGCATGGCAAGGCAAGGCACCATGGGCAACATGATAAAGTAAAGCAAGGCAAGGCACTTCCCAATGGGCATTATGGTAGGGGAAGGTAAGGCAATGCCATGTACCATGGGCAAAATGTTATGGAAAGGCATGGCAAGGCAAAGCATGTGCACCATGGTAAGGCAACATACACATACTTTGTTTCCATGTTGTGGAAAGGTAAGGAAGGCAAGCATGTGTATCATGGTAAGGCAAAGCAATGCAAGACACCCTGAGCAAAACAAGGAAAAGCAGGGCACCATGGGCACCTCCTTAATTCAAGTCAAGGCAGGACAAAGCACCATTGTCACCATAGTAAGGCAAAACAAGACAAGGCAAAGCATCATGGGTATCATGGTAAGGCATGGCAAGGCAAGGCACTATGGGCATCATAGTAAGATAATGCATTATAGACACCATGGTATGGCAAGGCAAAGCAAGTAAAGGTACCATGGGCACCATGATAAGGCAAGGGAAGGCAAGGGAAGGCACAGTGGGCACCATGGGAAGGCAAGGCAAGGCAATGCGTGGGCCATGGGCACCATGCTAATGTACAGCAAGGCAATGCACCATGGGCGCCATGTTAATTCAAGGCAATACATGAAAAGCAAGGCACCCTAGAGTACATGGTAAGGCAAAGCAATGCAATGTACCATGGGTAACATAGTAACGAAGGGCAAGGCAAAGCACCATGAGCCCCATGATAACACAAAGCGAGATAAAGGACCATGGAAACCATGTTAAGGCAGAGCAAGGCAAGGCAAGGCACAATTTGTAACACTGAAATGCAAAGCTAGTCAAGTCAATGCACCATGGATACCATGGCAAGTCAAGACAATGCAAGGAAAGGCAATAAAAGGCAACATTGGGCACTTTGGGAAGTCATGGCAAGGTAAGGCACAATGGAATGCACGGTAGAGCAAGGGAAGGCAAGGCAAGACAGCATGGTCATTGTGGGGAGACAAGGCAAGGCAAGCCAAGGCGCCATGGGCAGCATGATAAGGCAATGCGAGGCACCATGGATACCATGATAATTCAAGGCAATGCAAAGAAGGCAAGGTACCATGGGCACCATAAGGAAAGGTAAAGCATGTCAAGGCACCAAAGTACCATTAGTAAAGAAAGATAAGGCAAGAAAAAGCAATGCAAGGTGACATGGGTATCATGGTAGGCCTAGGCAAGTCATGGAAAGCCACCATATGACCCCTAGTAAGGCAAGGAAAGGCAAGGCACTATGGGAAGCCAGGTAAAGCAAGGCACTGCAAGGCATATATCATGGGCAACATGAAAGTGAAATGCAAGTAAAGGCAAGGCAAGGTAGCTCTCCATGGGAACAATGTTAAGCAATGCAAAGCAAGGCAAGGCAACACAATTCACCATGGGCACCATGGGATAGCAAGGAAACGCAAAGGAAGGAAATAAACCATGGGAACCATGGTATGGCAAGGCAAGGCAAAGCATCGCACCTTGGGAAACTAGGAAAGGCGATGGAAAGTTAGTCGATTCAAGACACAATGGGAACCGGGCTAAGGCAAGTAAAGGAGAGACAAGCCACTATGGGAAACATGGTGTGGCAATGCAAGGCAAGGCAAATCACCATGGGAGTATGGATAGGCAAGACAAGGAAAGGCATCATGGACAACAGGCAAGGCAAATCAAGACAATGGAAGCCTTCATGTGTCCCATCTTAAGTCAAGACAAAGCACCATGGCATCATGGTAATACAAGGCAAGGTAAGACACCATAGGGAGCATGTTAAGATAAAGCAAGGCAAGGCACGCCCCAATGGGCACTATGGTAGGTGAAAGCAAGGCAATGCAATGCATCATGGGCAACATGATAAGGCAAGGCCTGGCAAGGTAAATCAAAACAACATTTGCACCATGGTAAGGGAAAGCAATGCAAGGCACACTGGGCAACATGGTAAGGGAAAGCAAGGAAAGGCAAGGCAAACATGGCACCATGGACACCATGTTAATGCAAGTCAAGGCAAGACAAAACACTATGGGCATGATGGTAAGGCAAAACAAGACAAGACAAGGCACCATGGGTACCATGGTAAGGCAAGGCAAGGCAAGGCACTATGGGCAATGTAGTAAGGCAATGCATCATAGGCCCCATGCTATGTCAGGGCAAGACAAGTCAAGGCCCCATGGGCCCCATGGTAAGGAAAGAAGGCAAGGCAGGGCACCATGGGCACCATGGGGGACAAGGCAAGATAAGGCAATGCAAGGCACCATAGGTATCATGGTAAGTAAAGGCCAGGCAAGGCAAGGCACAATGACCATCATGGAAAGTCAAGGCAAGACAAGGCAAGGCACATTGGGAACCATGGTAAGAAAAGCATGACAAGGCATGGAAACTTGCAATGGGCACAATAATAAGGTAAGGCAAGGCAAGAAATCATGGGCACCATAGAAGGAAAACTTGGCAAGGAAAGGAAAGGCAAAATGGGCACCATGGTAATGCAAGTCATGTCAAGGCAAGGCACCATATTCACTATGGTAAAGCAAAGCAAAGCAAGGAACGGCAAGACAAGGCACAGCAAGATAAGGCAAGGCAAGGTAATGCAAGGCAAGACAGCACTGTCACTATGGTAAGGCAAGGCAAGAGAAGGTAGGCACTTGGATGGCCTACAAAGGAAGGCAAGGGAACGTACTTTGCATACCATGGGAAGGGAAGGAAGGAAAGTCAAGGCATCATGGGCTCCATGGTAAGGCAACATAAGGCTATGTAAGGCAAGGTAAGGCAACATGGGCAGCATAGTAAGGCAGGGAAATGCAATAAAAGGTACCATGGGCACCAAGGTAAGACAAGGATGGTAAGGCAACACAGGCACCATGAAATTCAATGCAAGTCAAGGCACCATGGGTAACATTGTTAGTCAAGGCAAGGTAAGGCAAGGCAAGGAACCATAGGCACCATGGCAAAACAAGGCAATGAAAGACAAAGCATGTTCACCCTGGTTAGTCAAGACTAGGCAAGGCAAGTCAAGGTAATAAAGGCACCATTGTAATGGAAGGCAATACAATTGGAGGCATTATGTGCACAATGTTAAGTCAAGGCAAGGAATGGAAAGATATCATAGACAACATAGTATAGCAAGGCAAGGCAAGGCAAGGTGCCATGTGCACTATGGTAATCCTAAGCAAACAAGGCAACATGTGCAACATGGTAATGTAAGGAAAGGCAAAGCAAGGCATTATTGGCAACCTTGTAAGGAAAGGTAAGACTAGGCCAGGCACCATGGGCACCATGGTATTGAAAAGCAACACAAAATATCATGGGCACCATGTTAAGGCAGGGCAAGGCAAGGCAAGGCACAATTGGCAACATGGAAAGGCAAAGCAAGGCATGTGAATGCATAATAGGCACTATGTCAAGACAAGACAAGGCAAGGCATGGTAAGGCACCATGGCTACCCTGGAAATGCAAGGGAAAGCAAGGAAGGGCACCATAGGTACTATGGTAAGGAAAGCCAAGGCAAGTCAAGCCACCATGGGTGGCATGGTGAAACAAGACACATACCATGGACACGATAAGTCAAGGACATGCAAGGCAGGGTAAGACGGCATGAGCACCATCATAAGACAAGGCATGGCATGACAAGTCACCATGGGCACATTGGTAAAGCAAGACAAGCCAGGGTAATGCAAGGCAAGGTGCCACTGGCACCATGGGAGGGCAGAGCAAGCCGCAGAAAGGCACCATATGTCCCCTGGTAAGGCAAGGAAAGAAAAGGCACCATGGGCACCCAGGTAAGGCAAGAGGCAGCAAGGCATGTACCATGGGCAACATGGAAGTGGAAGGCAAGTTAAGGCAAGAAAAGGCAGCTTTTCATCAGTACAACGTTAAGGCAAGGTATGCAAGACAAGGTGATCCAAGGCACCATGGGCACCACTATAACGCAAGGAAAGGCAAGCCAAGGCACCATAGGCACCATCATAAGACAAAGCAAGGCAAGGCAATATAGGTACCATGGTAAGGCAAGCCAAGGCAAGGAACCATGGGTATAATGGTAAGACAAGGCAAAACAAGAGAAGGCAAGGCCCAGAAGGTAAGACAATGAAAGTTAAGGCAAGGCAAGTCTCCATGGGAACCATGGTAAGGAAAAGGAAGTCAACGTAAGTCACCATGGGCAGCATGATAAGGTAGAGCATGAAAGGACATCATGGGCACAATGGAAAGATAAAACAATGCATGGCACCATGGGCACAAATGCAAGGCAAGACAAGACAAGGCAAGGTACCATTGTCACAACAGTAAGGCATAGCAGGAAGGGCAAGATACCATGACCATTGTGGGCATCACCATAATACAATGCACAGCAAGGCAAGCCAAGGCAAGGCAACATGGGCACCAGAGTAAGGCAAGTCAAGGAAGGAAACCATGGGTACAATGGTAAGCAAAGGCATTGCAAGAGAAGTCAAGGCAAGGAAGGCAAGGCAATAAAAGGTAAGGCAAGGCAAGTCATCATGGGCACCATGGTAAGGCAGGGGATGACAAGGAATGGTACCATGTGCACTATGATATGGTAGGGCCCAAGGGGCTTCATGGGCACAATGGGGAGGCAAGGTAAGGCAAGGCACCATGGGCACAATGAGATGGTATGGCAATGCTAGGCACCATTGGCACTCTTTTATGGCAAGGCAAGACAAAGTAAGGCATCATTGGCACAACACTACTTCATGGCAAGGAAAGGCAAGGCACCATGTTTAGCCTAGGCACCACCATATGGCAAGGTACAGCAAGGCAAGTAAAGGCAAGGCAACTTGGACACCATGATAAAGCAAGGCAAAACAAGTAAAGGCACCACTGTCACCACGGTATGGAGAGGCAATGCAAGACAACACCAGGAACCATGGGGATCATGGTAATTAATGGCAAGGCAAGGCAAAACACCACAATCACCACAGTAATTAAAACTAAGGCGAGGCATTGCAATTTGGCAGGGGAACCATGGGAAAGCAAAACAACGCACAGCAAGGAAAGGTACTACGGGAAAGTTGGTATAGCAAGGCAAGACAAGGCAAAGCACCATGTGTACTTTGGTAAGGCAAGGGAAATTAAGGGAAGACAAAGCACAATGAGAAACAGGCTAAGGCGAGTAAAAGACAGAAGAGCCACCATGGTTACTATGGTATGGCAATGCAAGGCAAGTCATTATGGGCACCATTTTAAGGCAAGGTAAGGCAAACTTAGGTACTATGGGCACAATGGTAAGGCAAGGCAAGTTAGCATGGGCACCATGGTAAAGCAAGGGAATGAAAGGCAAGGGAAATCACCATGGGCATATGGTTAGACAAGGCAAGGCAAGGCATTGTGGTAACCATGGTAAGGCACATCAAAGCATGGAAAGCCACCAGGGACCCCATGGGAAGACAGGGGAAAGCTAAGCATAGCACCATGTGTACCAAGGTAATGAAAGAGAAGCCATGGCAAGGCAAGACACCATGGACCGCATGGTAAGGTAATGCAAGGCAAGGCGCATCCCAATGGACACTATCATAGTGGAAGGTAAGGAAATGCAATGCATCATGGGAAACATGTTAAGACAAGGCATGTCAAGGCAAGGCAACATATTGACCATGGTAAGGCAAGAAAAGGCAAGGCACTATCAGCACCCAGGTAAGGCTAGGCATGGCAGGACATAAATCATGGGCAACATGGAAGTGAAAGGTATGTTAAGGCAAGGCAAGGCAGGTCTCCATGTGCACAACATTGAGGCAAGGAAACACAAGGTAAGGCCATGAAAGACACCATGGACACCATGGTAAGACAAGACAAGGCACTATAGGCACTGTGGAAAGACAAGGCAAAAAAAGGAGAGATGGGTACAATGGTACAGCAAGGCAAGGCAAGGCAACAGAAGGCAAGACAAGGCAAGGTAATGAAAAGTAAAAAAAGGCAAGTCGCCATTGGCACCATGGAAAGGCAGGGAATAGCTAGGTAAGCCTCCATAAGTACCATGGGAATGTAGGGCATCATAGGGCACCATGGACACAATTTGAAGTCAAGGCAACACAAGGCACCACGGGCACCATGGTAAAGAAAGGCAAGACAAGGAACCATAGGCACCATGGTCAGACATGGCAAGAAAAAGTAAGGCACCACTGGCCAAAAGTAAGGCATAGAAAGGAAAGGAAAGGCACCATGGGCTGCATTGGCACCATCGTAAGACAAGGCAAGGAAGACATCATGGATACCAGGATAAGGCAAGGCAAGACATGTAAATGCACCATGGGCACCATGTTAAGGAAAGGCAACACAAGACAACACAACGCACCATGGGCAACATGCTAATGCATGGCATAACAAGGCAAAATACATTTTTCACCACAGTAATGTAAACAATGCAAGGCAACATAGTTCGCCATAGGAACCATGGGAAAGCAAGGTAATGCAAGGCAAGGAAATAAACCATGGGATCCATGGTATGACAAGGCAAGGCAAGCCACCATGGGCCCAATGGAAAGACAAGGGAAAGCAAGGCATAGCACCATGGGTAACATGGTAATACTATGGAAGACATGGCAAGGAAAGGCGCCATGGGCAGTATGGTAAGATAAAGCAAGGCCAGGCATGTCACAGTGAGCACTATGGTAAGAGAAAGTAAGGCAATGCAACGCACCATGAGCAACATGTTAAGGCAATGCATGGCATGGCAAGGCAACATGTGCACAATGGTAAGGCAAATCAATGCAAGGCACCCTGGTAAGGCAAAGCAAGGAAAGTCAAGTCAACAATGGCACCGTGGGTTCCATGTTAATGCAAGTCAAGGTGAGACAAAGCACCATGGGAATGAGAATACGGAAAAACAAGGCAAGACAAGGCACCATGGGTACCATGGTAAAGCATGGCAAGGCAAGGCACGATGGGCATCATAGGCAATGCATCATGGGCACCATTTTATGGCAAGACAAGGCACTCAAGTCACCATGGGCACCATGGTAAGGCAAAGGAAGACAAGGAAATGCAAGGCACCATAGACATCATGGTAAGGCCAGACCAGGCAAGGGAAGGCACCATGAGCAAAATAGTAAGGCAAGGCAAGGCAAGGCAAGTCCCACTGGGCACCATGGTGGGCAAAGCAAGAAAAGGCAAGGTAACTCACATTGGGCTCTAGTATAAGGCAATGGAAGGCATTTAACCATGGGCATCATGGTAAGGTAAACATGGCAAGGTATAGAGATGCACAATAGACACCATAGTAATGCAAGACATGGCAAAGCAAGGCCCCATATTCACCATGGCAAGGCAGAGGAAGGCAAGGCATGGCACAGCAAGGCACAGCAAGGAAAGGCAAGCAAGCAAGGCAGGGAACATACCCTGCATACCACGGTAAGGAAAGGCAAGGCAAGTCAAGTCACGTCCAGGCACCATGGACTCCATGGTAATGTAAAACAAGGCAAGGTAAGCCAAGGCAAGGCAACATGGTCCGTATGGTAAGGCGGAGAAGGGCAAAAAAAGTCACCATAAGCACCACGGTAAGGCAAGGGAATGTAAGGCAATATAAGCACCGTAGTAAGTCAAGGAATGGCATGGAACCATGGGCAACGAAGTAAGGTGAGGCAAAACAAGGGTAGGCAAGGAATCACAGGCATCATGGTAAAACAAGATAAGGTAAGGCAAGGAGCCATGGTCATCATGATAACATAAGGCAAGGCAATTAACCATGGACATCATGGTAAGGCAAGGCAAGACATGGCAAGGAAAGACACCATGGGCACAATGGAAGGGCAAGGCAAGGCATGGTAAGGTACCATAGGCACCACGGTAAGGCGAGGCAACACAAGACACCATAGGCACCATGGTAAAGCAAGGAAAGTCTGGAAAAGGAACTGTAGCACCATGTAAAGAAAGGCAAGGCAAAGCAATGAAAGGCAAGGCAAAAATTTCACCTTGGTAAGACAAGGCAAGGCATTTCAAAACACCATCGTCTCCCTGGTAAGTCAAGACTAGGCAAGGCAAGGTAAGGCAAGACACTGATGACACCATAGTAAAGCAAGGCAATGCAAGTCGAGGTATATAGGCACCATGTTAAGGCAAGTAAAGAAAAGAAAATGCATTATGGGTTCATTTTTAAGGCAAGTAAAGGAAAGCAAAGGCATCATAGGCACCATGGTATGGCAAGTCAAGGCAAGGCAATGACCCATGTGCAACATGGTAAAGTAAGGCAACACAGGACAACATGGGCAATATGGTAAGACAAGGCAAGGCAAGGCACCATGGGAACCATGGTAATGCAAGGCAAAACCAAGGACCATGGGTACCACGATAAGGCAGAGCAAGGCAAGGCAATGCAGAATTGACAGAAAGGAAAGGGAAAGCAAGGCATGTGAATGCATCATGGACACTTTGGCAAGACAAGACCAGGCAAAGAAAGGCAAGACAAGTCACCATGGCCACCATGGTAAGGCAATGGAAGACAGGGAAAGACACCATGGACACTGTAGGAAGGCACGGCAAGGCAAACCAAGGCACCATGGGCAGCATGGTAATGCGAGACAAGGCACCATGGACACCATGGTAAGACAATGCCATGCAAGGCAAGGCAATGCATGATGGGCACTGTAATAAGGCAAAGCAAGGCATGGAAAGGAAACATGGCACACTGGTAAAGCAAGATAAGGCAAGGCAATGCAAGGCAGGGTGACATTGGCAACATGGTAGAGCAAGACAAGCCACAGAAAGCCACCTCGTGCCCCATGGTAAGGGAAGGAAAGGCAAAGCACCATGGGCACACAGGTAAGGTGAGGCAATGGAAGGTATGCACCATGGGCAACACGGAAGTGGAAGGCAAGTTAAGGCAAGGCAAGGAATCTCTCCACTGGCACAAAGCTAACGTAAGGCAATGCAATGTAAAGCAATGCAAGGGACCATGGACACCATGATAAAGCTAGGAAAGGCAAGCCAAGGAACCATAGTCACCATAGTAAGGCAAACCATTGCAAGGCCACATAAGCTCTCTGCTAAGGCAAGGCAAGGAAAAAAAACATGGGTACAACAGTAAGGCAAGACAAGGCAGGGCAAGAGAAGGCAAGACAAAGTAAGGCACGACAAAGAAAGGTAAGGCAATGCAAGTCCCATAGGCACCATGGTAAGGTAGGTAATGTCAATCTAAGTCACCATGGGCACCATGGTATGGTAGGACACGACAGAGCACAATGGGGACATTGAGAAGGCAAGGTAAGGCAAGGTACCATGGGCAAAATGATAAGTGAAGCAAGACTAACCAAGGCACCATCAGCACAATAATAGGGCACGGCAAGGAAAGGATAGGCAACATGGGCAGCCTGGGCACCATCATAAGGCAAGACACAGCAAGGCAAGGCAAGGAAAGACAACATGAGCTCCATGATAAGGCACAGCAAGGTACGGAAAAGCACCATGGGCACCATGGTTATTAAAGGTAATGCAAAGCAACAAGAGGTACCATGGGCAACATGGTAAGACATGGCAAGCCAAGGCAAAACACCACGATCACCTCAGTAAAACAAAGCAAAGCAAGGCAATGGAATTTGCCATGGGAAGCATGGGAAAGCAAGGTAACACGAAGCAAGAAAATAAACCATGGGAACCTTGGTATGGATCAGCAAGGCATGGCAAGGCATCATGGGAAAATTGTTATAGCAAGAGAAAGTAAGGCAAGGCAAGGCACAGTGGGAACCAGGCTAAGTCACATAAAGAAGACTCAAGCCACCTTGAACACCATGGTATGACAATGCAAGGCAAGGCAAGGCACCATGGGCACCATTGTAAGGTAAGGTATGGCAAAGCTAGGAACAATAGGCACCATCGTAAGGCAAGGCAAGGGAGCATGAAACATGGGCCTTCCTTGGCCCCTTCGGAAGGCAAGGCAGGCAAGGCATTGCAAGTCACCATAGGCAGCATGGTAAGGCAAGGTCAGGCAAAGAAAGGAAGCATGGGCATCATGGTAACTCAAGGCAAAGCAAGGCACATTGGACACCATAATAAGGAAAAGCATGACAAGGCAAGGCAAGGAAACTCACAATGGGCACCATGATAAGGCAAGGCAAGGATAGGAACCATAGGCATCATGGTTAGGTAAAAATGCCATGACAATGAAAGGCACAATTAACATGATAAGATAAATCTTGGCAAGGCAAGGTATTATACTCATCATGGTAAGGCAAAGCAAGGCAAGGCATGAGAAGGTAAGGCAAAGCAAGATGAGGCAAGGTAAGGGAAGGCAAGGGAAGACAGACACTGCAAAATATGGCAAGGTAATGTACTATGCGTACCATGGTAAGGGAGGCAAGTCAAGTTTAGGCAGAATGGGCTCCAAGGTAATACAAATCAAGGTAAGGTAAGGCAAGGCAAGTCACCATGGGTAGCATGGTAAGTCAGGGCAACTCAATAAAATTCACCATGGCCACCAGTGTAAGGAAAGGGAGGGTAAGGCAACATAGGCACCATGGTAAGGCAAGGCAAGTCAAGGCATAATGGGCAACCTGGTAATGCGAGGCAAGGCAAGGCAAGGCAAGGAATCATGGGCACTATGATAAGGGAAACATGGCAAAGCAAGGAATTGCACAATGGACACCATATTAAGGTATGTCATGATTAGGCAAGGCACCATATTCACCATAATAAGGCAAAGCAAGGTAAGACAAGGCAAGGCAAGCAAGGCACCACTGGCATCATGGTAAGGCAAGGCAAGTTAAGGCAGGCACTACAAAGCAAGGAAAGGGAACCTTCTATATGTACAGGATAAGGGAATGGAAGGCAAATCTAAGCACCATGGGATCCATGGTAATAAAAAGCAAGTCAAGTTAAGACAAGGAAAGGCACCATGGGCAGCATGGTAAGGCAGGGTAAGGTAATATAAGGCACCATGTTCACCACGGTAAAATAAGGAAAATTAGTTTAACATAGGCACTAAGGTAAGGCAAGGCAAGACAAGGCAACATGGGCAACATTGTACAAGAGGCAAGAAAAGACAAAACACTGAAATAAACTTAGGCACCATGGGAAAACAAGGCAAGGTAAGGCAAGGCCCCATGGGCAGCATGGTAACTTAAGGCAAGGCAAGGCACGATGTGCACCATGGTAATGGAAGGCAAGACATGGCAAAGGAAATCACCACGGGTACAATGGAGAGGCAAGGCAAGACATGATAAGGTGCCATGGGGCCATGGTAAGGCAAGGCAAGGCAATATGGGCACCATGGTCAGATAATTAAAAGTCAGGAAAAGGAACTGTGGGTACCAGGTGAAGAAACGCAAGGCAAAGCAAGGAAAGGCAAGGCAAAAATGTCACCATGGTAAGACAAGGCAGGGCAAAGCACAATAGGCACCTTGGTAAGTCAAGATGAGGCAAGACTAGGGAAGGCAAGACAATAACCACACCAAGGTAGGGCAAGGCAATGCAAGTCCAGGCATTATGAACACCATGGTAAGGCAAGGAAAGGCAAGGAAAGGCATCATAGGCACAGTGGTATGGAAGGACAAGGCAATGTAGGACACCATCGGCACCATGGTAAGGCAAGGACATGGAATATACTATGGGAAACATTGTAAGGCAAGGCAAGGCAAGGCTCCAGGGGTACCATGGTAATGCAAGGCAAAAAAGACCAAGGGCAAGATGTTAAGGCAGAGCAAGGTAAGGCAAGGGAAACCAAAATTAACAGTATGAAAAGGCAAAAAAAAAAAAAAAAAAAAAGAAAAGGCAAAGCAAGGCATGTGAATGCATGATGAACACCATGACATTGTAGGGTAAGGCAAGGCAAGGCAAGGCACCATGGCAAAGCAGGCAAGAAACCATTGGTACAGTGAGAAGGCAAGGAAAGGCAAGCCACGGCATGATGGGCAGCATGGTAAGCCAAGGCCATGCAAGGCAAGACAAGGAAACATAGGCAACATGGTAAAACAAGGCAAAGCACCATGGGCTCCATGGTAATGTAAGGCAAGGCAAGGCACCATGGGCACCATGGTAAGGTATGTCAAGGCATGGCAAGGGAAGACACCATATGCATATTGGAGAGTCAAGGCAAGGCATGTTAAGGTGCCATGGGCACCACGGAAATGCAAGGCAAGGCAAGGCATCATGGACACAATTTTAAGACAAGTAAAGGAATGCAAGGCAAAACAGGGAAAGGCAAGGCAAAAAAGTCACCATGGTATGGCAAGGCAAAATGTCACCATGGTATGGCAAAGCAAGTCAAAGGACCATGGGCACCCTGGTAAGTGAAGACTAAGCAAGTCAATATGATGTATTTCAATAAGGGCACTATGTTAAGGCAAGTCAATGAAAGTTGAGGCATTATGGGCACCATGGTCAGGCAAGGCAAGGAATGGAAAGACATCATAGTCACAATGATATGGAAAAGGCAGGAAAGGGTGCCAAGGGCACCATGATAAGGCAAGGCCAGGGAAGCCACCATGGGAAACATGGTAAGAAAAGGCAAGACCAGGCCACTTGGTCAACATGGTAATTCAAGGCAACACAAGACACCATGGGCACCATGGAAACGCAAGGCAAGACAGAGGACATGGGCATCAGGTTAAGGCAGAGCAAGGCAAGTCAAATCAAGGGAAAACTGGCAACAATGAAAAGCAAAGCAAGGCATTTGAATGCACCATGGACACCATGGCAAGACAAGAAAATGTAAGGAAAGGAAAGACAAGTCACCATGGCCACCATGATAAGGCAAGACAAGATAATATGGGCACTGTGTGAAGACAAGGCAAGGCAAGCTAAGGCACCATGGGCAGCATGGTAAGGCAAGACCATGCAAGGCAAGGCAAGGCACCACGGGCACCATCATAAGGCAAAGCATACCAAGGCACCATGAGAACATTGATAAAGCAAGACAAGGCAATGAAAGGCCAGTCGCCATGGGAACCATGGTAACACAGGGAAAGACAATTTAAGGTACCATGTGCACCATGGTAAAGTAGGGCACGACAAGGCACCATGAGAACAATGGGAAGGTAAGGAAAGGCAAGACAACATGGGCACAATTGGAAAGCAAGGCAAGGATCATGGACATCATGGTAAGGCAAGACAAGAAAAAGCAAGGCAACAGTGGCACTATAGTAAGGCATGACAAGGAAAGGAAAGGCACCATGGGCAACATGGGTACCATTGTAATTCAAGGCACAGCAAGACAAGGCAAAGCAAGTCTAATTGGGCACCCTGATAAGGCCAGGCAAGGCAAGTAAAGGCACCATGGGCACCATGGTAAATAAAGGTAAGGCAAGGAAACAAGGCACCATGAGCAACATGATAAAACCTGACAAGGCATGGGAATACACTTTAATTACCGTGGTAATGCAAACCAGGGAATAGCAATGTAATTCTCTATAGGAAACATGAGAAGGGCAAGGAAAGGTATGATGGGAAACTTGGTAAGACAAGGAAAAGTAATGCAAGGCAAGGCATAATGGGAAACTTGATAAAGCAAGTATAGACGGGGAAGGCCACTATGGGCACCATGGTATAACAACTCAAGGCAAGGCAACATGGGCACAATTGTAAGGCAAGATATGGAAGGCTAAGCTCTGTGAGCACCATGGTGAGGCAAGGGAAGCAAGCACTGGCACCATGGTAAAGCAAGGGAATGCAAGGCATGGCAAAGTCATCATGGGCGTATGGTTAGGCAAGGCAAGGCAAGGTACCATGAGCACCATGGTATGGTAAGACAAGTAAAGCCACCATGGGAATCATGATAAGGCAATGCAAGGCAAAACAAACTGAGCTATGATTGCTACAATAGTAAGGCATAGCAAGAAAAGGCAAGACACCAAGAGCAGCAGGGGCACCATCATAAGGCAAGGTACAGCAAGGAAAGGCAAGGCAAGACAATATTGGCACCATGATATGGCAAGGCAAGACAAGTAAAGGCACCATTGACACCATGGTAAGGAAAGGAAACACAAGACAACACAAGGAACAATGGGCCGCAGTGTAACACATGGCAAGGCAAGGAAATCACCACACTCCCCGCAATAATGCATAACAAGGAGAGTCAATGCAATTCACCATGGAAACCATGGAAAAGCAATGCAACACAAGGGAAGAAAAAGAACCATGGAAATCATGGTATGGCAAGGCAAGGCAAGGCAAGGCACCATGGGAACCTTAGTGAGGCAAGGGAAAGCAGATCAAGGCAAGGCACAATGGGGACCAGGATAATGCAAATAAAGCAGAGGCAAGCGACCATGGGCACCATGGTATGGCAATGCAAGGCAAGGCAATGAAAGGCACCATGGCTGTATGGTTAGTCAAGGGAAGTCAAGGCCTCATGGTCACCATGGTAAGGCAAGTCTGGATGAGGCAAGCAACCATGGACCACATGATAAGGCAAGGCAAAGCAAGGCATAGCATCATGTGTACGATGGTAATGCAAGGGAAGGTATGGCAAGGAATGGCACCATGGCAGCATCTTGAGCTAAAGCAAGAAAAGGCAAGTCCTAATGGAGACTATGGTAGTGGAAAGTAAGGCAATTCACTGCACTGTGGGCAACATGTTAAGGCAAGGCAACATGTGCACCATGGTAAGGTAAAGAAACTGAAGACATGCTGGGCACCACTGTAAGGCAAACAAGGCAAGGCTAGGCAAGCATGACACCATGGGCAACATAGTAAGGCAAAACAAGATGAGGCAAAACATTATGGTTACCATGGTAATACATGGCAAGGCAAGGGACTTTGGGCATAACAAGGCAATGCATCATAGACTCCATGGTATGTCAAGGCAAGGCAAGTCAAGGCACCATGGGCAACATCATAAGGCAAGGGAATGCAAGGCAAGGCACCATGGGGACCATGGGAAAGTGAGGCAAAGTGAGGCAATGCAAGGCACCATGGGCATCATGGTAAGGCAAGACCAGGCAAGGCAAATCACTTGAACATCAAGGCAAGCAAGGCCCATTGGGCATCATGGTAATTAAAGTACAGCAAGGCTAGAAAACTAACAATGGGCACCACGATATGGCAAGTCAAGTCAAGGAACTATGGGCACCATGGTAATGCAGACATGGCAAGGCAAGGAAAGGCATAATGGGCACCATGGTAAGGCAAGGCATGGCAAGTCAGGATACCATATTCACAATGGTAAGGCAAAGCAAGTTAAGGCAAAGCAAGGAAAGGCAAAGAACAGCAGGCACCATGGGAAGACAATGCAACTGAAGGCAGATACTGCAAAGCAAGACAAAGGAAAGTAATATGCATATCATGATAAGAGAAGGAAAGGCAATTCAAGGCACCATGGGATCTCTTGTAATGCAAAGTTACACAAAGTAAGGCAAGGCACCATGGGCAGCATGGTAAGGCAAGGCAAGGCAATAAAAGGCAAAATGATAACCACCGTAAGACAAGGAGTGGTAATTCAACATAAGCACTATGGTAAGGCAAGGCAACATGGGCAACATGGTATGGCTAGGCAATGTAAGGCAAGGCAAATAAACATAGGCACCATGGTAAAACAAGATAAAGTGCCATAGGCACCATGGTAATGTAAGACAAGGTATGGCACCATGTGCACCATGGTAAGGCCAGGTAAGGCAGCATGTGCACCATGGAAAGGCATGGTAAGAAATGGCAAAGCAGGCACAATGGGCACAATAGAGAGACAAGGAAAGGCGTGGTAAGGCATCACAAGCACCATGGTATGGCAACACAACACAAGGCACCATTGGCGCGATGGTAAGGAAAGTAAAATCAGGAAAAGGGAACGTGGCCATCATGTAAAGGAAGGCAAGGTAAAGCAAGGAAATTCAAGGCAACAAAGTCACCATGGTAATGCTAGGCAAAATGTGTCAAGATACCATGGGCACCCTGGTAATTCAAGACTAGGCAAGGCAAGGCAACACAATGCAATAACTGCAACATGGTAAGGTAAGAAAATGCAAGTTGAGGTACTATGAACACCATGATAAGGCAAGGCGATTATAGGAAAGGCCTCATAACCACCATGGTATGGCAAGGCAAGGCAAGGAAAGGCACCATAGGAATCTTGTTAAGGAAAAGGAAAGTAAGGCAAGTGAAGGCACAATGGAAACCAGGCTAAGGCATTTTAATGGAGAGGCAAGCCACCATGAGCAGCATGGTATGGCAATGCAAGGCAAGGCACGGAATCATGGGCATCACTGTAAGGCAAGATAAGGCAAGCCTAGACACTATGATAAGGCAAGGTAAGGGAACATGGGCACCAGGGTAAAGCAAGGGAATGCAAGGCAAGGCAAGTCACCATGGGCGTATGGTTAGGCAAGTCATGGCAAGGCATCATGGGCAACAATGTAAGACAAGTCAAGGCGAGGCAAGACACCATGGGCCCCATGGTAAGGCAAGGCAAATGAAATCAAAGCACCATGGGCACCATGGTAATGCAAGTAAAAGCATGGCAAAGCAAGGCACCATAATCAGCATGGTGAGATAAAGCAATGCAAGGCACGTCCCAATAGGAACAATGGTAGGGGAAAGTAAGGCAATGAAATGCATTATGGACAACATGTTAAGACAAGGCATGGCAAGGCAGGGCAACATGTGTAAGATGGTAAGGCAAAGCAAGGCACCCTAAGCACCATGGTAAGGCACAGCAAGGCAAGGCAATGCAAAGCAAGGCATCATGGGCATCATAGTAAGGCAACTCAAGGTGAGGAAAGCCACCAAGGGCCCCTGGTAAGGCAAGAAAATGCAAGGCAAATCAACATGGGTACCATGGTAATGTAAGGGAAGCATGGCAAGGCAAGACACGATGGGCAGCAGGGCAAGGTAAAGCAAGGCAAGGCATGTCCCAATGGACAATTTTGTAGGTGAAGGTAAAGCAATGCAATGCACCATGGGCAACATATTAAAGCTAGACATGGAAAGGCAAGGCAACATGGGCACCATGGTAAGGCAAAGCAATGCAAAGCATCCTGGGTACCATGGTAAGGTAAAATAAGGAAAAGCAAGGCAAGCATGGCACCATGATCACCATGTTAATGGAAGTCAAGACAAGACAAACCACCGTGAACACCATAGTAAGGCAAAAGAATAGATAAGGAAAGGCACCATGAGTACCATTGTAAGACATGGCAAGGAAAAGCATTATGGGAATCATAGTAAGGAAATGCATCATAGGCACCATGGTATGATAAGACAAGGCAAGTCAAGGCAGCATTGGCACCATGGTAAGGCAAGGGAAGGCAAGGCAAGGCACCATGGCACTATGGGAAGGCAAGACAAGGCAATAAAAGGCACGATTGTCATCGTTTTACGGTTAGGCCAGACAAGGCAAGCCACTATAAACATCATGGTAAGGCAAAGCAAGGTAATGCTAGGCACTTTGGACAACATGGTAAGGAAAGCACAGAAAGGTAAGGAAACTCACAGTGGGCACCATGATAAGGCATGACCAGGCAAGGCAAGGCATTATAATCACCATGGTAAGGCAAGGTAAAACAAGACATGGCAAGGCAAGTTAAAGCAAGGTAAGGCATGGCAATGCAAAGCAAGCACCACTGGCAAAATGGTAAGGTAAAGCTAGGGAAGGCAGGCACTGCAAAGCAAGGCAAGCAAACATGCTATGTATACATTCTATGTATGCAACATGCTATGTATATAATGTAAGGAAATAAAAGGCAAATCAAGGCACCATTGACTCCATGTTAATGCAAAGCAAGGCAAGGTAAGGTAAGGCAAGGCACCATGGGCAGCTTGGTAAGGCAGGGCAAGGCAATAAAATTCACTATGGGCATTACAATAAGGGAAGGGATGGTAAGGCAAAATAGGCACCATTTTAAGAAAAGGCAAAACAAGGCCCCATGGATACCATGGTAAGGCAAGGCAAGACATGGCAAGGGAAAGCACCATGGGCACTATGGAGAGGCAATGCAAAGAATAGTAAGGCACCATGGGCACCCCGATAAGGCTAGAAAAGGCAAGGCATCATCAGCACCATGGTAAGCAAGGAAAGTTTGGAAAAGGCACTGTAGGCACCAAGTAAAGGAAGGGAAGACAAAACAAGGAAAGGCAAGGCATAAACGTCACCATGGTAAGGCAATGTGAGGCATGTCACAGCACCATAGGTACACTTCTAAGAGAAGAGTAGGTAAGGCAAGTCAAGGCAAGGCAAGGCAATATTGTCACCGTAGTACAAAAAGACAAGGCAAGGAAATGCAAGGTACCTGGCCACCATGATAAAGAAAGGGAAGCTAAGGCAAGACACCAAGAGCACTGTGGGAAGGCAAGGCTAAATGGGCAACATGGTAAAAAGGCAAGGCACCATGGACACCATCTTAAGGCAAGGCAAGGAAAGGCAAGGCACCTTGGGAACTATCGAAAGGTAAGACAAAGCATGGCATGGCACCATGGACACATTGGTAATGCAAGACCAGGCAAGACAATGCAAGGCAGGTGACATGGGTACCATGGTAAGACAAGGCAAGCCACAGAAAGGCAGTATTTTCTCCATGGTAAGGCTAGAAAAGGCAAGACAACATAGAAAGCAATGTAGGGCAAGGCATGGCAAGGCATAATCGATGGGCAACATGGAAGTGGAAGGCAAGTTTAGGTAAGGCAATGCAGCTCTTCAAAGGCATAACATTAAGGTAGGACAATTTGAGGTAAGGCAATTCAAGGTAAGGCAATACAAGGCAATATGGGAACCATGGTAAAGCAAGGCAAGGCAAGTCAAGTCACCGTGGGCTCCATGGTAATGCAAAGCAAGGCAAAGAAAGACAAGGCAAGGCACCATAGGCATCATAGTAATTCTGGGCAAGACAATATAATGCATCATGGGCACCATGGTAAGGCAGGGAAGGTAAGGCAACATAAGCACAGTGATAAGACATGGCTAGGCAAGATGCTATAGGCACAGTGGTAAAGCAAGGGAAGGCAAGGAGCAATTGTTACAATGGTAAGGAAAGGCAAGAGAAGGCAAAGCAAGGCAAGGCAAAGCAATGAAAAGTAAGGCAAGACAAGTAGCCGTGGGCACCGTGGGAAGGTAGGGAAAGGCAAATTAAGGCACAATGAGCACCATGATAAGTCACCATGAGCACAATGGGAAGGCAAGGCAAGGCACCATGGGAACAATGGGAATGCAAGGCAAGGCAAGGCACCATGGGGACCATGCTAAGGGAAACTGCAAGGCAAAAAAAGGCAAAATGGGCACCATTCTAAGGCATGACAAGGCAAGGTAAGGCACAATATTCACTATAGTAAGGGAAAGCAATGCAAGACATGCAAGGCAAGAAAAAGCAAAGTAAGTCAAAGCAAGGTAAGACCTGCAAGTCACCACTGGCACCATGGTAAGGAAAAGCAAGGGAAGGCATGCACTGAAAAGCAAGGCAAGGGAACGTACTATGTGTGCCATTGTAAGGAAAGGCAAGGCAAGTCAAGCCACCATTGGCTCCAATGGTAATGCAATTCAAGGCAAGATAAGGCAAGGTAAGGAACCATGGGCAGCATGGTATGGGAGGGTAAGGCAATAAAAGGAACCATTGGCACCATGATAAGGCAAGTGAAGGTAAGGCAACATAGCCACCATGGTAAGGCAAGGCAAGGCAAGGCACCATGGGCAACATTGTATGCCAAATCAAGACAAGGAAAGGCAAAGAATCATAGGCACCATGGTAAAACAATCAAAGCAAGGCAAGGTGCCATTTGTACCATAGTAACTTAAGGGAAGACAAAGCACAATGGGCACTGTGGTAAGGAAAATAAAGACATGGCAAGGAAAGTCACCATGAGCAAAATGGAGTCAAGGCAAGGCATGATAAGGTGCCATGGGCACCACAGTAAAGCAAGGGAACACAAGGCATCATGGGTAACATGGTAAATCAAGGAAAGTTAGGAAATGGCACTGTCGGTACCATGTAAATTAAGGAAAGGCAAAGCAAGGAAAGGCAAGGCAAAAAGTCATCATGGCATGGCAAGGCAAGGCATGGCATATCTGTGAACCATGGACACCCACATACATCAAGAGTAGGCAATGCAAGGCAAGGCAATCCATGGTAATGCAACTAAATGCAAGTCAAGGAAATATAGGAACGATGCTAAGGCAAGGCAAGGAAAGGCATCGACCCCAAGTTATAGCAAGGCAAGGCAAGGCAAGGCAACGTGCCCTTTGCAACATGGCAAGGCAAAACAAGAAAAGGCCACATGGGTTAAATGGTAATGAAAGGCAAGGCAAAGCACAATTGGCTTAATTTAACGTAAGGCAAAACAAATGACCATGGGCACCATGTTAAGGCAGAGCAAGGCAAGGTAAGTCAACACACAATTGGCAACATGGAAAGGCAAAGCAAGGCATGTGAATGCACTATGGACCCCATGGTATGGCAAGACAAGGCAAAGAAAGGCAAGGCAAGGCACTATGATCACCATGGTAAGGCACGGAAAGTGAAGGCAGGAAACCATGGGCACTGTGAGAAGGCAAAGTCTGGCAAGCCAAGGCACTATGGGGAGCATGATAAGGAAAGGCAATGCACCATGGACACCATGGCAAGGCTAGGCAAGGCAAAGCACCATGGGCAACCTCTTAAGGCAAGGCAAGGTGTGACAAAGCACTATGGGTACATTGGTAAAGCAAACAAAGCAAGGTAATGCAAGGCAAGGTGCCATAGGCACAATGGTAAGGCAAGGCAAGTCATGGAAATACACCATGTGCCCCCTGGAAATACCAGGGAAGGCAAGGCACCATGGTCACGCAGATAAGGCAAGGCATGGTAAGACATGCCCCATGGGAAACACGGAAGTGAAAGGTAAGTTAAGGTATGGGAAGGCCACTCTCTATGGGCACAACATCAAGGAAGGTCAACGCAAGTCAAGGTAATGCAAGGCACCATGGACACCATGGTAAGGCAAGGCAAGGCAGTGAAGGTGTCATAGCCTCCATGGTAAGGCAAAGCAAGGCAAGGCAAGGCACCATGGCCACCATTGTAAGAAAAGGTAAGGAAGCCTAGGCACTATGAGCACTATAGTAATGCAAGGTAAGGCACCACGGGCAGCATAGTAAAGCAAGACAAGGCATGTCCCAATGGATATTATTTTATGGGAATGTAAGGCAATGTAATTCCCCATGGGTAACATGTTCAGGCAAGGCAAGACAAGGCAAGGCAACATGTGCACCGTGGTAAGGCTGAACAACACAAGGCACCCTGAGCACCACGGTAAGACAAAGCAAGGCAAGGCAAGGCAAGCATGGGACCATAGGCACCATGTTAATGCAAGTCAACACAAGACAAAGCACCATGGGCATCATAGTCAGCAAAACATAGCAAGGAAAGCCACCATGGGTGTCATCGTAAAGCATGGCAATATAAGGCATGGCAAGGCAAGGCATTTTGGACACATGTTAAGGCAGAGCAAAGCAAGGCAAAGCACAATTGGCAACATGGAAAGGCCAAGCAAGGCATGTGAAGGCACAATCGACACCATTGCAAGGCTAAACAAGGCAAGTAAACACAAAGACAGGTACCATGTCCACCATGGTAAGGCAAAGGAAGGCAAGTTAAGACAGCATGGGCAATGTGGGAAGGCAAGGCAAGGCAAGTAAAGGCACCATGGGAAGCATGGTAATGCAAGGCAAGGCAACACTGGCATCATGGTAAGGGAAGGCCATGCAAGGCAAGGCAAGGCACCATGGACACCATTATGATTCAAGGCAAGGCATGGCATGGCACCATGGGCACTTTGATAAAGAAAGACAAGGCAAGGAAATGAAAGCCAAGGTGCCATGGGAACCATTGCAGGGCAAGGTATGCCAGGGAAACACCCTATGTGCCCCTGATAAGGCAAGGAAAGGCAAGGTACCATGGGCACTCTGGTAAGGCATGGCATGGCAAAGCACGCACCATGGGCAATGTAGAAGTGGAAGGTAAGTTAAGATAAGGCAAGCCAACTCTCCATGGGTGCAACGTTAAGTCAAAGTAATGCAAGGCAATGCAATGCCAAGCACTATGTGCTCCCTGGTAAGGCAAGGAAAGGAAAGTAACCAGTGGCACCCAGGTAAAGCAAGTCACAGCAAGGTAGACACCATGGGCAACATGGAAGTGGAAGGCAAGTTAAGACAAGGCAAGACAGCTCTCCATGGGCACAATGTTAAGGAAAGACAATGCAAGGGAAGGCAATGTAAGGCACCATGGGAACCATGGCAAGGAAAGGCAAGGCAAGCCAAGTCTAAGCACCATGGTAAGGTGAAGCAAGTCAAGGCACTATAACACCGTGGTAATGAAGTTCAAGGCAAGGAATGAAGGGTGTATTGGTAATACGAAAGAAGAGATGGAAAGGGAAGGCCAATACAATGAAATGTAAGGCAAGCCAAGGCCATGGGCACATTGGATAGGCAGAAAAGGCAAGTTAAGGTACCATGGTCACCAATGGTAAGATAGGGCAAGACTGGGCACCATGGACACAATGGGAAAGCAAGGCAAGGCAAGGCACTATTGGCAGAATTGTAAGGAAAGGCAAGGCATCATGGCACCATGATAAGGCAAGAAAAGATATAGCAAGGCACAATTGGCACAATAGTATGGTATGACAAGTAAAGGCACCATGGGCTGCATGGGCATCATCATAAGAAAAGATGCAACAAGGCAAAGCATGACAAGACAACATGGGAACCATTATAAGGCAAGGCAAGTAAAGTAACTATGGTCAAGATGGTAAGGAAAGACAACACAAGGCAACACAAAGCACCATGGGAAACACGGTAAGGAAAGGCAAGGGAAGGAAAAACGCCATAATAAACGGGGTAACAAAGTAAGGGAAGGCAAAGCAATTTGCCATGTGAACCATGGGAAAGTAGGGCAATGCAAGGAAAGGAAACATGGTGTGTCAAACAAGACAAGACAAGGCACCATGGGAACCCTGGTAATACAAGGGAAAGTAAGAAAAGGCAAGGCACAATGGGAATTAGGCTAAGGCCTGTAAAGGAGAGGCAAGCGAACATGGTATGGCAAAGCAAGGCAAGTAAAGGCACCAAGGTCTCTATCATAAGGCAAAGTAAGCAAAGCCTGGGCACTATGATCACAACAGAAAAGTTAGGTAAGAAAGCTTGGGCACCATGCTAAAGCAAGATAATGCAAGGCAAGGAAAGTCACCATAGGAGTATGGTTAGGCAAGGCAAGACAAGGCATCATGGGCACTATGGTAAGGCAAATCACTGTGAGGCAAGCTGCCATGCACCCCATGGTAAGACAAGGCATGGCAATGCAATGCACCATATTCACCATGGTAAGTCAAAGAAAGGCAAGGCACAGCAAGGCAAGGCAAAGCAAAATAATGCAAGGAAAGACAAGTCAAGGCAAGCCAAGACATCAAAGGCACCATGGTAAGGCAAAGCAAGAGAAAGCAGGCAATATAATGCAAGGCACGGGAATGTACTATGTGTACCATGGTAAGTGTAGGCAAGGCATTTCTAGGAACCATGGGCTCCATGGTAATACAAAAGAAGGCAAGGTAAAACAAGGCAAGCCACCATGGGCAGCGTGGACAAGGCAATAAAATGTACCATGGGAAATACAGTAAAGAAAGGGAAGGTAAGGCAACATAGGCACTATGATAAGGCAAGGCAAAGCACCAAGGGCATTATGGTAAGGAGAGGTCAGGCAAGGCAAGGCAAGGAACCATAGGCAACTTGGTAAAACAAAGCAAGCCAAGACAAGTCGCTATGGGCACCATGATAATGGAAGACAACCAAAGGCATCATGGGCACCATGGTAAGACAAGAGAAGACATGGCAAGGGAGGCACCACAGGCGCAATGGAGAGGCAAGGCAAAGCATGGTAAGTCACCATGGGCACCACAGTAAGGCGAGACAACACAAGGGACAATGGGTACCATGGTAATGCAAGGTAAGTCAGGAAAATATACTGTGGACACCACGTAAATGAACGTAAGTCAAAGCAAGAAAAGAAAGGCAACAAAGTCACCATGGTAAGGCAAGGCAAGTCATGTTCAAGCACCATATGCACCCTGGTAAATCAAGACTAGGAAAGGCAGGGCAAGACAATAAGCACACCATGGTAAGGCAAGGCAATGCAAGTTGAGGCATTATGGGCACCACGTTAAAGCAAAACAAGGAAAGAAAAGGCATCGTAGGCACAACGGTATGGCAAGGAAAGGAAAGCAAGGTTTCATTGACACCATGGTAAGGCAAGGCAGGCAAGGCTAGGCACTGTGGGCAACATGGTAAGGCAAGGCAAGGCATCATGGGCACCATGGTGATACAAGGCAAGACAAAAGACCATGGAAATCATCTTAAGGCAGAGCAAGGCAAGGCAAGACAAGGCACCACTGGCAACATGGAAAGGCAAAGCAAGCCATCTAAATGCACCATGGGCATGATGGTGAAACAAGACAAGGCAAGGAAAGGCAAAGCATGGCTCCATGACCACCATGGTAAGGCAAGGGAAAGGAAGACAAGACACTACGGGCACTGTGGGAAGGCAAGGCAAGGCAGGCCGAGGCACCCTGGGAAGCATGATAAGGCAAGTCAAGGCACCATGGACACATTGGTAAAGCAAGACAAGGAAAGACAATGCAAGGCAAGGTGCCATCAGCACCATGGTAGGGCAAGGCAAGCCATGGAAAGACACCATGTGCCTCCTGGTAAGACAATAAAAGGCAAGGCACCATGGGCAATCTGGTAAGGCAAGGCACAGCAAGGAATGCACCATAGGCAACATGGAAGTGGAAGGAAAGTTTAGGCAATGCAAGGTAGCTCACCATGGGCACAACATTAAGGCAAGACAACACAAGGCAAGACAATGCAAGGCATCATGGTCACCATGGTAAGGCAAGGTAAGGCAAGCAAAGGCACCATAGACACCATGGTAAGGCAAAGAAAATCAAGCCACTATAGGCACAGCGGTAAGGCAAGACAAAGCAAGGCAAGGAACCATGGGTACAATGGTAAGATAAGGCAAGGCAAGAGAAGGCAAGGAAAGGCAGGAAAAAGAAAGGTAAGGCAAGGCAATTCACCATGATCATCATGGTAAGGCCGGGAAAGGGAAGGTAGGGCATCACTGACACCATGGTAATGTAGTATACGACAGTGCACCATGGGCCCATTGGGAAAGCAAGGTAAGGCAAGGCACAATGGACACAATAGGCAGGCAAGTCAAGACAATGCAAGGCACTACCGGCAAAATAGTAAGGCATGGAAAGGAAAGGAAAGGCACCATGGACAACATGGGCAACATTGTAAAGCAAGGCACAGCAAGGCAAGGCAAGGCAAGACTAATTGGGCACCATAATAAGGCCACACAAGGCAAGTAAAGACACCATTGGCACTTTGGTAAGGAAAGACATTGCAAGGCAACACAATGCACCATGGATAACATGGTAACGTATGGCAAGGCAAGGCAAAATACAGTAATCACCATGGTAAATCATAGTAAGGCAAGGCAACATAATTCGCCACAGGAACCACGGGAAAGCAAGGCAACAAAAGGTAAGGAAATGAACCATGGGGACCAAGGAATGGCTAGGCAACACAAGGCAAGGCACCATGAGAAACTTGGTAAGGCAAAGGAAAGTAGGGCAAGGCAAAGCACAGTGGGTACCAGGCTGAGGCAAGTGAAGTAAAACAAGCCATAACTGGCACCATGGTATTGCAATGCAAGGCAAGTCAAGGTACCAAGGGCACCATTGTAAGGCAATGTAAGGCAAGCCTAGGCACTATGGGCACTATGGAAGGGCAAGGCAAGGGAGCCTGGGCACCATCGAAATTCAAGGGAATGCAAAGCAAGGCAAATCACCATTGGCATATGGTTACACAAGACAAGGCAAACGCATCATGGCCACCATGGTAAGATAAGTCAAGGTGAGGCAAGCCCCATGGTACCCATGGTAAGACAAGGAAATTCAGGCAAAGCACCATAGGTTCCATGGTAATGCCAGGGAAGTAAAGGAAAGGGAAGAAAAGGCAAGGCAAGTCACCATGGGCAGCATGATAAGGTCAAGTAAAGCAAGTCACATAACAATGGGCTCTATGATAGGAGAAGGTAAGGCAATGCAATGCACCATGGGCAACATCTTAAGGCAAGGAATGGCAAGGCAATGCAAGATGTGCACCATGGTAACGCAAAGTAATGCAATTCATCCTGGGCACCATGGTAAGGCAAGGCAAGCATGGCATCATGGGCACCATTTTAATGCAAGTCAAGGCAAGACAAATCACCATGGACATCATAGCAAGGCAAAGCAAGACACCTTTGGAACCATGGTAAGTCATGGCAAGGCAAGGCACTATGGGCATCTTGGTAAGGCAATGCATCATAGGCATCATGGTATGAGAAGGTGAGGCAAGTCAGTGCACATTGGGCACCATAGTAAGGCAAGGGAAGGTAAGTCAAGGCAGCATGGAAATCATGGGAAGGCAAGGCATGGCAAAGCAAGTCACCAGAGGCATCATGGTAAGGCAAGATCAGGCAAAGCTGGGCACCATGAGCATCATGGTAAGGAAGGGTAAAGCCAGGCACATTGAGCACCATGGTAAAGAAAGCATGGCAAGGCAAAGACAAAGATACTCACAATGGGCACAATGATAAGACAAGGCAAGGTAGGAATCCATGTGCACCATCATAATGCAAACATGGCACAAGGAAAGGCACAATGGGTATCATGGTAAGGCAAGGCATGGCAAGGCAAGGCACCATATTCACCATAAAAAGACAAAGCAATTAAGTCATGGCAAGAAAAGGCAAAGCAAGGTAAGACAAGGCAAGGCAGGCAAGACATCACTGGCACCATGGTTAGGGAAGGCAAGGGAAGGCAGGTCTGCAAACCAAGGCAAGATAAGGTACAATGCACACCATGTTAAGTGAAGGCAAGGCAAGTCAAGGTACCATGTTAAGGAGAGGCAAAGCAAGGCAATGCAAGGAACCATATTCACCATGATAAAACAAGGAATGCAAGGCAAAGCGAAGTGCCATGGGCACCATGTTAACGTAAGGCAATGTAAGGTACCATGTGCACCATGATAAGGCAAAGCACGACATGGCAGGGGAATTTACCATGGGCAAAATGGAGAGGCAAGGCAGGGCATGATAAGGTGCCTTGAGCACCATGGTAAGACAAGGAATGCCGGGAAAAGGCACTTTGGGCACCATGTAAATGAATGCAAGGCAAAGCAATGAAAGGCAAGGTAACAAAGTCACCATGGTAAGACAAGTCATGTCAAAGACCTTGAGTACCCTGGTAAGTCTAGACTAAGCAAGGCAAGACAAGGCAATCAAGGAACCATGGTAAGCAAGGAAATGAAAGCCGAGGTATTACGGGCACCATATTAAGGCAAGGAAAGGCAATGCATCATAGGCACCATGGTATGTCCAGTCAAGGCAATGCAAGGTCCCATGGGTAAGATGGTAAGGAAAGACAAGGCAAGTCACCATGGAAAAGCAAGGCAAACAACACAAAGGACCATGGGAAACATATTAGGGAAGAGCAAGGCAAGGCAAGGTACAATTGGCAACAACAAATGGCAAAACAAGGCATTCAAATAGACGATGGCCACCATGGTAAGGCAAGGGAGGGAAAGGCAAGACATCTTGGGCACGGTGGGAAGGAATAGTAAGGCAAGCCATGGCATCATGGGCAGCATGGTAAGGTAAGGAAAGGCACTATGAACACCATGGTAATGCAAAGCCGTGCAAGGCAAGGCAAGGTACCATGTGCACCATCATAAAGCAAACCAAGGCATGGCAAGGTATCATGGACACATTGGTAAAGCAAGACAAGGCAAGGCAATGAAAAGCAAGGTGCCATGGGCACCATGGTAGGGAAAGGCAAGCCACGGAAAGGCACCATGTGCCCCCAGGTAAGTCAAGGTAATACAAGGCACCATGGGAAACTTGATAAGTCAAAGGAAAGAAAGACAAGGCAACGCAAAATCGAAACAGGATATGGCAAGTGAAGGAGAGGCAAACCACCTTTTGCACCATGCTATGGCAACACAATGCAAAGCAAGGCACCATGGGTGCCATTGTAAAGCATGGTGTGGCAAGCTTAGGCACTATGGGAACCAGGGTAAGGAAAGGCAAGGGAGAATTTGCACCATGCTAAAGCAAGTGAATGCAAGGCAAAGCAAGTCACAATGGGCGTATTGTTAGGCAAGGTAAGGCAAGGCATCAGGGGCATCATGGTAAGGCAAGTCAAAGCAAAGCAAAGCACCATGAGTTCCATGGTAATGCAAAGGAAAGCACAGCAAGAGAAGGCATAATAGGAAGCATGATAAGGTAAAACAAGATAAGGCAAGTTCTAATGGCACTATGGTAGGGGATGGTAAGGCAATGCAATGCACCATGGGCAAAAATATTAAGGCAAGGTGTGGCAAGGGAAGGCACCATGGGCACCATGGAGAGACAAGAAAAACCAAGACACCACAGGCACCATGGTAAGGCAAAGCAAGGCAAGGCACTATAGGCATCATGGTAAGGCAAGGCAAGGAAAGGAACCATGAGTACAATGCTAAGGCAAGTTATAGCAAAGAGAAGGTAAGGCAAGGTAAGGCAAGACAATGAAAGATACAGCAAGGAAAGTTACCATGTGTATCATGTTAAGGCAGGGAAAAGAAAGGTAAAGCACCATGGGCACCATGATAAGACAGGGCATGATGGGGCACCATGGGCACCACGGTAAGGGTTGGGAAGGTAAGGTAACATAGGCACTATGGTAAGGCAAGGCAAGACAAGGAACCATGGGCACCATGGTAAAAAAATAAAAGGCAAAGCAAGGCAAGGCGCCATGGACACCGTGGTAACATAAGGCAAGGCAAGACACCATGGGCACTATGGTAAGGCAAGGCAAGACATAGCAAGGGAAGGCAACATGGGTACAATGGAGAGGTAAAGCAGAGCATGGTAACAGGCCATGAGCACCATGGTAAGGCAAGTAATGTCAGGAAAAGACACTGTGGGCACCATGTAAAGGAAGGCAAGGCATAGCAAAGAAAGGCAAAGAAACAAGTGGCCATGGTAAAACAAGGAAAGAATGTGAAAACGCATGGGCACCCTGCTAATTCAAGATTAGGCAAAGCAGGGCAAGGCAATAAGGGCACCATGAAAAGGCAAGCCGATGCATTTCAAGGCATTATGAGTACCATGGTAAGACAAGTCAAGGAAAGGAAGGCATCGTAGGCAACATGGTATTGCAAGGCAAGGCAAGGTAAGGATCCATGGACACCATGGTAAGGAAAAGCAAGCAAGGCTCCATAGGCAACACCATAAGACAAGGCAGGTGAAGCCACCATATGAAACATGACAAGTAAGATAAGGCATCATGGACAACATGATAACACAAGGCAAAGGAAAAGGACCATGGGCACCATGTTAAGGCAGAGCAAGGCAAGGCAAGGCAAGGCAAAGAGTAAGTGGCAACATGGAAAGGCAAAGCAAGGCATGTGAATGAACCATGAACACCACGGCAAGGAAGGCAATGAAAGGCACCATGGCCACCATGGTTAAGGCAAGCGAGGGCAAGACAAGGTACCATAGGTACCATGGTAAGGCAAAGCAAGCAAGACACTATATGCACCGAGGTAAGATAAGGTAAGGAAGGAATCATGAGAACAATGGTGAAGCAATGCAATACAAAGGAAGGCAAGGCAAGCAAATTAATGGTAAGGCAACACAAGTCGCCATAGGCACCATGGTAGGGCAGAGAAAGGCAAGGTAAGGCATCATGGGTACCATGGTAAGGTAGAGCATGACAGAGCATGCTAGGCACAATAGGATGGGAAGGCAAGGCAAGGTACCATGGGCACAATGTGAAGACAAGAAAAGGCAAGACATCATGGCTCCTTGGTAAGGTAAGGAAAGATAAAGCAAGGCAATATTGGTACAATAGAAAGGCATGGCAAGGAAAGGCAAGATACCAATGGCAGCATGGGCACCATTGTAAGGCAAGGCACAGACAGACAAGGCAAGGCAAGACATTATGGGCAAAATAATAAGGCAAGGCAAGACAAATAAAGGCACCATGGACGTGGACACCATAGTAAGGAAAGGCAATGCAAGTCAACAGAAGTCACCATGGGCAACATGGTAACACATGGCAAAGCAAGTTAAAACACCATAATCACCTTGGTAATGCAAAGCAAGGAAAGGCAAAGCAATTCACTATGGGAACCATGGGAAAGCGGAACAACACGAGGCACAGTGGGCACGACAGTAAAGCCAGACAAGGCAAGGCATGGCAAAAATTCATAGGCAAAATGGTAAAACAAGGCAAGGCAAGGAAAGGCGCCATGGACACCATGGTAAAATAACGCAAGGAAAGACACCATGGGCACCATGTTAAGGCAAGGCAAGATATGACAAGGGAAGACACCATGGGCACAATGGAGAGGCAATGAAAGGCATGGAAAAGCACCATGTGCACCATGGTAAGGCAAGGCAATGCAAGGCACCATGGGCATCATGATAAGCCAAGGAAAGTCAGGAAATGGCACTGTGGGAACGTTGTTATGAAAGGTAAGGAAAAGCAAAGAAAGGAAAGGCAACAAAGTCACGATGGTAAGGCAAGGCAAAGCATGTCAAAGCAGCCTGGACACCCTAGTAAGTAAAGACTAGGCCAGTAAGTCAAGGCAAGACAAGGCAATGAGGGCACCATGATAAAGCAAAGCAATGAAAGTTGAGGCATTATGGGCAACATGGTAAGGAAACGCAAGGCAAGGAAAGGCACTGTAGGACCCATGGTACAGCAAGGCAAGGCAAGGCACCATGGGGAACATGGTAACACAAGGCAAAGCAAGGCACCTTGGTCACCATGGTGACCAAGGACCATGGGCACCATGTTAAGGCAGAGCAAGACAAGGCACAATTGGCAATATGAAAAGGCAAAGCAAGGCATGTGAATGCACCATGGACACCATGGCAATGCAAGACAAGGAAAGGAAAGGCAAGACAAGGAACAAGTGGCAAGGAAAGGCAAGACAAGGCACCATGACCACCATGGTAAGGCAAGGGAAGACAAGGCAAGAAACCATGAGCAATGTGAGAAGGCAATGCAAGGCAAACCAAGGCACCATGGACAGCATGGTAAGGCAAGGCAAGGCACCATGGACCCTACTGAAAGGCAAGACCATGCAAGGCATGGCAACTATAATAAGAAAAGGCAAGGCATAGCAAGCCAACATGGGCACACTAGTAAAGCAAAACACGGAGAGACAATGCAAGACATGGTACCATGGGCAGCATGGTAGTGAAAGGTGAGCCATGGAAAGGCACCATATGCCACCTGGTAATGCAAGGAAAGGCAAGGCAGCATGGGCACCCAAGAAAGACAAAACATGACAAGGCATGTACCATGAGCAACAACGAAATGGAAGGCATGTTAAGGCAAGGCAAGGCAGGTCTCCATGGACACAAGGTTAAGGCAAAGTAACTCAAGGGAATGCAATGCAATGCACCATGGGCACCATGGCAAGGCAAGGCAAACACACCTACACATGATAGGCAGCATGGTAAGGCAAAGGAAGGCAAGGCACTATAGGCACCATGGTAAGGCAAGCAAAGCAAGGAAGTATAGATACAACAGTAAATCAAGGCAGGGGAAGAGATTGCAAGGGAAGGCAAGGCAAGGCAATGAAAGCTAAGGCAAGGCCATTCACCATGGACACCATGGTAAAGCAAGGAAAGACAAGGTAAGGCACCATGGACAACATGGTAGGATAGGACACTATGGGGCACCAGGGGCACAATGGGAATGCAAGGCAAGGCAAGGCAAGAGGGGCAACAGGGTAATGAAAGGCAAGGCACCGTGGACACAATGGTAGGGCAAGGCAAGACAAAGCAACGCCAATTGACACAATAGTAGGACGTGGCAAGGAAAGGCAAGGCACCATGGGCAGCATGGGCACAATTGTAATGCAAGGCACAGCAAGGCAAGGCGAGGAAAGTCAGCATGAGCACCATGATAAGGCAAGGCAATGAAAGTAAAGGCAACAAGGGCACCATGGTAACGAAAGTCAAATCAAGGCAACACAAGGCACCATGGGCAACATGATAACGCATGGCTATGCAAGGTAAAACACTGTAATCTCTGTGGTAATGAAAAGCACTTCAAGACAATGCAATTCACCATGGGAATCATGGGAAATAAAAGCAACGCAAGACAAGGAAAGAGCCATGGGAACCATAGTATGGCAAGGCAAGGTATGATGGAATACCAGGCTAAGGCAAGTGAAGGAGAGTTCAGCCACCATGGGCACCATGATATGGCAAGGCAAGACACCATCGGCATCATTGTAGGGCAAGATAAAGCAAGACTAGACACAATGAGCACCATGATAAGGCAAGGCAAGACACCACGGTCATCATTGTAGGGCAAGACAAAGCAAGACTAGACACAATGAGCACCATGATATGGCAAGGCATGGGAGAATATGCAAAATGGTAAAGAAGGGGAATACAAGGCAAGGCAAGTCACCGTGGACAAATGAATAGGCAAGGCAATGCCCCATGGGCACCATAGTAAGGCAAGTCAAGGAAAGGCAAGCCACCATGGGCACCATGATAAGGAAGGGCAATGAAAGGCAATGAACCAAGAGTACCATGTTAATGCAATGGAAGGAACGGCAAGGCAAGTCACCAGAGGCAGCATGGTAAAGTATAGCAAGGCAAGGCACATCCCAATGTGCACAATGGTATGGGAAGGTACAACAATACAATGCACCATGGGCAACATGTTATGGCAAGGGATTACAGGGCAAGGAAATATGTGCACCATGGTAATTCAAAGCAATGCAAGGCACCCTGGGCACCATGATAATAAAAACAAGGCAAGGCAATGAAAGCATGGCACTATGAGTAACATGTTAATGCAAGTCAAGGCAAGAAAAGGCACCATGGTAAAACAACGCAAGGCAAGGCAAAGAGCCATGGGCACCATAGTAAAGCAAGACAAGGCAAGGCATATGAGCATTATAGTAAGGCAAGGCAAGTCATGGCAAGGGAAGGCACCGTGAGCACAACGGAGAGGAGAGACAAGGCATGTTTTTTTTTTTTAATACACTTTTTACTGCATTTTAGGTTTGGGGTACATGTGAAGAACATGCAAGATTGTTACATAGGTACACACATGGCAGTGTGACTTGCTTCCTTCCTCCCCATCACCTATATCTGGTATTTCTCCCCATGCTATCCCTCCCCAACTCCCCACCCCCCGCTGTCCCTCCCCTTTTTCCCCCAAATGACCCCAGTGTGAGATGCTCTCCTCCCTGTGTCCATGTGATCTCATTGTTCAACACCCGCCTATGAGTGAGAATATGCGGTGTTTGATTTTCTGTTCTTGTGTCAGTTTGCTGAGAATGATGGCTTCCAGGTTCATCCATGTCCCTACAAAGGATGCAAACTCATCGGTTTTGACGGCTTCATAATATTCCATGGTGCTTATGTGCCACATTTTCGCTGTCCAGTCTATCATCGATGGGCATTTGGGTTGGTTCCAGGTCTTTGCTATTGTAAACTGTGCTGCAATGAACATTCGTGTGCATGTGTCCTTACACTAGAACGATTTATAATCCTTTGGATATACACCCAGTAATGGGATTGCTGGGTCAAATGGAATTTCTATTTCTTGGTCCCTGAGGAATCCCCACATTGTCTTCCACAATGGTTGAACTAATTTACACTATCACCAACAGTGTAAGAGTGTTCCTATTTCTCACATCCCCTCCAGCATCTGTTGTCTCCAGATTTTTTAATGATCGCCAATCTAACTGGCGTGAGGTGGTATCTCAATGTAGTTTTGATTTGCGTTTCTCTAGTGACCAGTGATGATGAGCATTTTTTCATATGTTTGTTGGCTTCATGTATGTCTTCTTTTGTAAAGTGTCTGTTCATATCCTTTGCCCACTTTTGAATATGCTTGTTTGTTTTTTTCTTGTAAGTCTGTTTCAGTTCTTTGTAGATT